>CAEGAE010039839.1:0-12924 GCA_903067095.1 Girardinus metallicus
CCAAAAACAACAATTTCCCTCATGGGGACCAAGAAAATGTCCCCACAAGGAGCAATGGTCCCCATAACCCCACATTGTAGACAGAAATAGGTTCCCATAAGGATATAAAAACCTAGTACACACACACGCACACGCCCACACACACACACTCTCGCAGGCTGACATGTGTAAAGGAACATGCACCCCCCCCACACACCCCCACACATGCACCCACACACACACAATTTCAAAGAACAGAGAAGAGTGAAATTGTCAGCAGAGCCACTGCAGGTGCAGTGTTCGACATGAATTAATCATGAAAGAGGACCTGTGATGTTTTACTACACTTGCTGCTATTTTGATTGGCATGGGTGCTTAGAGTGAATTTATGCATTACAAAGCCTAAGAAGTGTGTCAGGGTCAACTGGAGTTCACCTTGGAAGCAGTCAAATCCCCAGCAAGACGACTGTACAAGTGCCGCCTTTTTGTAGCTCACAGACACACGCATGCTTACTTGTTACGTTTAATTTGCGGAAAGTCAGGAAAATAAAACGACACTCGTGTTTCCGTCTTGCAATTTTATGGCTAAATGGTTGCAGAAGAGTAAGCACCAGATTTGAAAGTGGGCTAATGTTGGAAGTGGTTAGACAGGTGTGACCAAAGCAGCTAAACGGTTTACAAGGTCAATCAAAGCACAGGAGTCTCTGAGAAGTCTGTTGTGGAAAAAAGCTGACAAGCAAAAGTCTAAAAAGTGGCAGAGGTCATGAACTGAGGTAGACGGGGAACAAGGCAACAGACTGGAGCATTTTGGCAGGATGACAGGAAGGAAAGAAGAAACGATGAAAAAGCGACATCAATAAATAAACAGTAGATTCAGGGAGAAACATGGAAAATAGTTGGAGCAGGTGAAAACAACCTGCAGCTGGCAGGAATGTCGAAACAAAAAAAAATCATAAAAATATAAATATTTTTACTTTGCAGCGATGCGGGCATTGCTCTGGTGAAGAAAGAACAGATTTATCGATCTGAGTCTCTTCTGTAAAATATGGAGCAGGACCAAAAGGAAAACAGTAGCAGAACTTGACTCTGTTTAAACAGAGGCTGGACACTTATTAATGTTTTATGATCAATTATGAAATAAATCACACTTATTAATATTTTTGGTCAACATTTAAATTACAATTATTCATCTCAAGTACTCACAGTTTGGAAACAATAGGTAATTTTGGAAATGCTTCATTTATTGCACTTTATTTCAGCTATAGTCTTAAAGCGCCATTTATTTACAAGATGGCCTATTTTGAATGTTTAATATAGTTTGTATATCTTCTTGGCTTTCTGTGTGCTTTTTTTATTTTTGCTTTTAATTTTTATGAAACAATTTTTTTTTTTGGTAGTTTGGTAGTTTGGAAGCTGTTGTGTTGGTAGTTCGTAGCATCTGTTATCTCTATTAGTCTGCTGCGCCGGCCAAGAAAGCAAAAAGAAAGTCTGAAAAAACGTCTATAAAGATTTACAAGTAAGCAATCAACATTCAATTTTAAGTTCATAAGATGTGGGACTAATACATGATAAATGACTTAAAGCTACATTTTACAGCTAAACCGAACCAGAAAAGTATTACTTAGAAGAATGTGGTTCATGTCATCGGATACTTTTAACATGAGGTTATTACATGACATTACTAAAACGTCTGTCAACAATGTCAACTTTTTAATTTTTTTACATCTTAAAGTTACATCAATATGAATGATAAAACCTTGAGATGTTCAACGTCCTTTGCATACATGTAAATCAAAAGTTTAGTTTTACTGCTAAATAAAAAGTTTATCCACTATGACTCAGTATCTACATTTTCTTTTAAAAATCAAATCAGATTGTTGCCCCACTGTTATCAGATCTATTTGTTATTAAGACGCTCTGTCTGTAGCCACTTTTCACAAGTTTACAGTTCACTAAATCTAGGAGTGGTGTTTGGCTCTGAAACCTTCATAATTGAACATTTCATTAATCAAACTAAACAAAATGCTGGTTTGTCCGGAGGCAAAATTTTGCAATTATGTTCATGTTAATCTGTCTTTCATGTAGAAAAGTATCAGTTTTCTGAATAGACAAGACAGATGGTAATAATTGGTGTGTGAGAAAACTGCCAGAAATATGTTATCTGACATCTGTACAGTAATTAACTCATAAAATGGTGTATTTTGAGCCATTAGAACACATTTCAGTAGACTTGACAAGCATTACGTCCATAACTTTAATTGTTTTTGTGAATCATTTAAATCATGTCATTTTCCTGGCACACAGTGATTTCAGATGGTAATTTATACTTTGATATTTTTAAAGTGACAAACCAAGCGTTTTGTTTGGCAGAAGTTATTGCTGTTTACAGTTAAATATCAGGATAAAATTTGTGACCGCCCAGATGAATATTCTGAACTGTTAGCTAATTTTTACTCGAGGCTAACTAAAATATTGTGCTCCTCCCAGGCTGCACTGATCACCACATCCGGCCTGTTTTTGCTCTTAAGCCGCCTCATACATGAGTGCAACATTTCTGCTGTTTCTATTTCTCTACTTTTTAATCAGTTTATGTCTTAAACTGAGCAACATGACTTTGAATTGTTTGTAGTCGGTGAAACACATCTGTGCAAAAATAGTCAATTCCTCCAGTTATTTAACTGCCTCCATTTACTTGTTACACAAAACCCAAATTGTAAAGTTTGTCCCTTTGTTATTTTGCCCTCTGAAATCATTACGCCCCTTTAAATACTGTATTTTGTTTTGGAGCTTGCTACATGTGGGTGTTTATTCAGCAGTGCAGACTAAGAGAAGTGATCACAGGAAAATGACTTTCGCAAGAAGCAGTTTTTCTGTCCTCTTGAGCTTTCATGACAGCACCATGCTGCTTGTTTCTTTGATCCTCAGAATGACACTGCTGCTGAGTATGTAGGATGAAACATTTAGTACTGAGCTTTTATTTTTAAGTTCAGATATTATATAAATTTAGATTTGTAACACAGCTGAGAGGAGGGAGGGACTGGTGGAAGTAGGTGTACCTCCAGTCTCAATCCCAATGCTTGGAAATATGATTTTGTTGAAATAGAGCCATTGCACCTAGCATATTTTTTTTCTCTTTGAAGATTTTAGCATAGGAAGAATGGTGGTCTATGTCCTGTGGTGCCATTTTTTTCATAGTTTTATTCGTTAAACCATGGAAAGCAGCAGATTAATAGAAACGAATAAAAAGAAACAGCTACTTTATCACTGCAGCAGTTTTTTTTATATCAGAACCACCACAACTGTTATTCAGTTACATATTACAGCAGTAAACATTCATTGAATATTTGAATATATTGAAACAAACCAATGTTGGATTTTATTTGAGTTTTGGCGAAGATATTATCTATCTTCTGACTTCTTTATTTCTATTACTGTGAGAATCCAGAGTTTTCTCTTATGCTCACTTGTTTCATTGCATATTTATCTGTGATATTTCATTTACCTTATCTTATCCCTTTTGATATCAGGTCGTAATGCCTGAGCCTGTGTTGTATATCATTTAGTTGCGTAAAAAGAAGATTGTGGATAATGAGTTTGACGACATTTTCAACATAAAAATTGACACTAGAAGAATTTACTTTGACTATATCATCAGATTAACCAACAAATTCTCACAACGTTACAATGTTGCTGGGTTGGTCTCAGGGATAAATGACTGAGAATTATCATTAACAGCGAAAAGCTGAAATTTGCAAATACCTGAGACCTCCATTAAAAATACTTAATAGGTCAAACAGCATATATCAGGGGTGTCCACAGTCCGTCCTCCAGGGCCAGCAATCTGCGTGTTTTAGTTCTCTCCCTGGTTTAACACACCTGGATCAAATGATGGCTCATTAGAGGCCTAAAAAGAACACTGACATGCTGAGAAGGTTGTCACTACCACTAGTGAGAGAACTAAAACATGCAGGTTGAGGACCAGCTTTGGGCACCACTGGCATATATGCCTTAATGTGTATTAATACAAACAGTGGGAACCAATTTGACACAGCGGCTAACATCCACTTCCTTAATTCCACTATTGGGCTTTACAGCCAGTCAGCAGCAAGAAAAATAAATGGCACTTCTGGGTTTGCGGCTTTGCTCTAAAACATGAGGCATTTTTTTAGCTTCCCAGGCTGCGTTTTTAAATGGACACATTATCCGTGAAGAAATCTGAGTTATGCTCCACAGAAAAATACCCAATTATTGTCGATGTCAATTTATTTATAAAGAACTTCAAAAACAGATATTAACTGCACCAAAGTGCTGTACAGTTTTTATGAAACCACAGATAAAAACGTAAAAGAATAAAAGCACAAGTTAAAACAGACAGGACAAGTAAATTACAATGTCGGGCCACATGGAAACGCCAAAGAATAAAAACGAGTTTGAAGTGTTCAAGACTATGTGTTCAAATATTGATCAGTGAATATGCGGCGGTCCACTCTAACGTGTAAGGATCAAGAACACAACATTCATTCTTCAAAAAAATGAAACTCTGTGACTTCCTTTTGGACAGCTTTACCTTTTGCTCCAGCCTTGTTGTGTAAATCCGCCTGCTTCTCCGGTCTGCTGTGTTCCAGGTAATAAACGCCATAGAGCAGGACTTCAGACTGCCAGCTCCCATGGACTGCCCAGTAGTGCTGCACCAGCTGATGCTGGATTGCTGGCAGAAAGACAGAAACGCAAGGCCAAAGTTCTCTGACATTGTCAGCATGTTGGACAAAATGATCCGCAATCCTGCATCGCTCAAAGCCGGCACCAGCAACATGGCTCCTGGGTGAACAGAGATATTAACTCATTTCCATACCCAAACACTCTCTGTTTGTGATACAGTTGAGATTCTAATCCTCCCTGTGGTTCCTTATATCTGCTCCCTGCAGTCCTTCCCATCATCCTTTGTTAGACCGGGGAGCTCCGGATCTGAGCAGGGTGAGCTCGGTGGAGGACTGGCTGGCTGCTCTGAAGATGACCCAATATAGAGACTCCTTCATCGGATCGGGGTTCACATCTTTGCCCCTGGTCACACAAATCACAGCTGAGTATGTATGACCTAACTGTTTTCACTTCTCGTCTCTCATTCTCATTGCATGCGCTTTTACATTGCAACGTGTCGCAATATGCGACACGTTGCAACTTTCCAGCTGCTGATGTCTAAAGGCAATAAGTGATACTGTTACTTTAAAGAAGACGCCAATGCCAGACTTTCCTCTGGTACGCCTATTCTGCACTGATGCCCTCTGAACCTGAAGTATTCTGAATACAGAGAGGAAATTTACCCAAAAGGACTAATTAAATATATGCTAAAATGTACGGGTGTGAAGAAGGCACCGTGCAGGTATATGAGCCAGTGAACTCTGTTTCACATTTCATGCAGAATGAACAACTTCCTCAGAGGAAAAAATGGACGGGCGACCCGCCTGAACTCACATTTCTTGAGTTTTTAATTTGTTCTCTTTGCATCATAAATTCAGCGCTGCATGTATATTTAATTAGATTTTAGAACTGCTCCTCATGTTACATTTTTATAGGTAATATAAGGCAATGGGCATGACAATCTGCATGGGATGTGTGGCCATGCATTTACTTTAGGCTTTTTTTAGCATTAGTTCAGTTATATTAAACTTGATATTTGAGCACATTCTGATCCAAGACATTATGTAAAAACCACTCTGCAGTCATTAGTACTACATATATTATTAACATTCAACCACATCTAATAGGATCCTGACACAAAAATAGTCATTTTATGTGCATTTCTTTGTAAAGTAAGTTGTGTGTAGAGTTTGAGCTGCACAAAATGATCAAATCTTGCAATGGCAATAATATTGGTAAATATTAGGGGTGTACTGATAAAAAAATTTGGACCAATATTGAAATTTGATAATAATATTGCTGTTACGGCTGAAGTGTGTACATTTTCCTAAATAAATTATTTGAGAGCAAATCAAAACAAAATGCTTTTTTGAGGTAGAGTTAAAAAAAAAGAACTACAATACAAAACTAAACACAAATTTCAAGAGAGAACCTGAAACTAATCATTGATCACGCCACATCAATACTTATACTGATTTATTATTGATACGATCAATATTTTGGATCAATCCACCGACCTATATTATGTAGTCCAAACCGTCCTTTGCAGTATGAACAGAACAAACAGACTAAAAACCAGCTTCTGCCCAAAAGCTGCTGTTGCTCTGTGTGTTAATTCATCTGAAACCTGATCATCATTTATTTATGTATTTTTTTCCTTAACATCCCAGTTGTTTTGGTGTTTCTACTATGTTTTTACATTTATTCAGACTTACATATTTACTATTTTGTTCAGTTATTTGACTTGCCTTCGAGAGTTGCTATTTTTTATTTTTTTTACACTTCTCTGTGTTTTCTTTCGTGCACATTGATGGTAAAAGGAATTCTGATAATACGATGATAATATATTTGTGGTATATTGTGCAGCTTTTTGTAGGATTGTCCAGTGCAGGTTTGATTAGTTTAAGTGTTTACTTTTGCAAAGCCTGTCAGTGTGCCGGCGTTTTCCCTTCCAGTACCAGCAGGAGTTATGATAAATGACCACAGATGCTGGTATGATATATTTGTTTCCTTGTTTTCACAGGGATCTAGAGAGGATTGGAGTGTCTCTTGCAGGACACCAGAGAAAAATACTGACCAGCGTTCAGTCGATGAGGCACCACACTGATGACCAGTCCCCCACTGAATCTGTGTAGCCATGGGTGAAGAAACACTTTGATATATTTGACCATTGTTGAGTCTGTGAATGAACAGACTTCTTTCTCACAAGTTTACTTATTCTGAAGATCTGTTATTTTCCTTCGCAATCATTAAAACCCACTTTAAAGACTCCATTAATGATCTTGCAATCAGTGGAGATGTTTCTTATGGTATTTGGCCTCTAAAGTTGGAATCCCCCCTCTGGAAATTTTCTGTACATATTTTATTTGCTGAACAGACTGAAAACCGCAATGAGCAACACTGTGGAAAAAGAAAACGACTGTCTGACCTGAAGGTTATCTCCTGAAAGGAAAGAAGAAAAACCCCAAATTCTGCTTGCAGAATAACTTTGACTTCAACCCCTTTGCTCCACAAGCCATTTTCATCAAACTCAATCGTTTAAGGAAGACAGGGTGTGTTTTTTTTTTTATTTGAGGATGAATCAAACTAAGACTTTACTGTAAAAAGAAACTAGCTGAGGAAACTTTTGTGTGAATGGACAAACTGGACCAAAAGCCTGTCAGAAAATGTTTCTGGATGCAAGAGCGACAGCAGGCCTTCTTATTTCCAGCATGTTGTGTTGTGAGTATTTATTTCATTGTGTCTGTGAAAACTACAACCATTTGAATCTGGACTGTTTAAATGGGACTTTTTTGAATTGATCTTCATATTGAAGAGTTAGTAAATATTGTTATTTGGGAATTTCTTCCCTCGTCGTTCATTTACTTAAGCCTTTGCTGTTTTGCAACGTTACTGGAGTATTTGTGATCTTTTGGTGATTTGCTTTCCATTTTATTCATCACTAGTGTAAACTCTAAAGTGCTGTTGACTGAATATAACAAACACTTCCCAGTGCTCAGACAGATGGCCCACATAAAATACATAATTCACACTTTTAATGGATGTTTTTGGGTCGCATCAACGTCCCGAGAGGGAAAGCAAATATGACGGTACGCCTGGATGACAACATATATAAAGGCAAATCTCAATATGTTATGGAAAAGTTTTTGATTGATCAATTTTAAGAATGACCTAAACTAAACAAACTGTTTAGTTTCCTCCACTGCTCAAGTTAAAGCTCGCTGTGGCGTTTTAAGGTGTAGAAAGTTGACTTGTCGCAGTTTGGGTAGTTTTTAGTGGAACCGTATCATGTTTTTAAGGGTTTTATTTTATTTTAACATATGATATACTTGCATTAAACACAAAGTAATCTGCTATTTTATGTAAATTTTAATGACTGTGGCCAACAGCTAAAGAAGCCTAAGACATAGGTTCTCAGAAAATTACAATATCATACAAAACCAACACAAACTGACTTTCAGTACAGAAATGCTGTCCTGATGAAATGTGGTGAATGTAGCACAGTGGACATGGAGACTAAAGCACGTTTTGGCAGAATGAACGGGTGCTAATGTAAGCTGCTAGAAAATGAAATTAGCAGCTCTGTAAAGCTCGTCAGCTGAGGTAAACATGATGTTTCCTGCTTGATGTTGTGCTGACTTGATAAAATGCTGGACCAACACCAGCTGGCAACATGGCTCCCAAATCATCACTGACTGCACCAGGACAGAGACACATTTTGTGCCTCTCCAAAAAAACATTGTCACCCAAACTACTAATTAAATACAAAAATCCCTTTTATCTGAAAATTGGACAACACCATTCTGTAAATCATCAAATTCTTACACGGGCTCAAGCTTGTTGCTTGTGAATCTCTTTCCATTTTTACACTGACCTCGTCATGCTTACCATTGTGGAAGATGTGAGTTTCATACAATTTTATATAAATTTCATGGCCAAACCGTTGTATTTCTGAATAAAAAATGTTTTTTTTTTTTTACTGATCTTGCAGAAAATTTACATTTTCAGAGATACTGAATATTTGACTTACACTTATTGGTCATAATTATTCCAATTAACTGAAGATGCTGGAAACATATCTCTGCATGAAATGAATAGTTAATACATGATCTATCACTTTTTGAATTAAGGCATTGACCTGCATTGATTTGCTTATAATATTCTAATTCATTGTTATGTGCCTGCAAAAGCTCAAGCATTGATTTCCCACCTACAAAGTAAATCAATTACCTGCTATATGCTGAGGTGTGGAGGAAGAAAGCAGCTCAAGAGACCGACTGTGTGAAGTGAGACAATAACCAGCCGTGCACAAGATCTCAGAGGAGGTATTATGTTCCCATGTTCGTGTGTTTTGGCTGCAGATCCTAAATCTGAAAGCCAGTCAAGTGTTAATACAGTGCATGAACCAGCTAGAAATCCGGCGTTCATCTTCTGTCCATGACAAATCTCAGTTCTGTCTAAAGTGTATGGCTGGCATCCAGATGGCAATCTTCCTCCTGCAGCAGGCATTCTGGCTACACTTCCTACATCCTTTTTTTTTTTTTTTTTTTTTCCGTTTAAAGGCTGTTGGACATGTCTTTACCAGAGTTTGTTCCACATTGATGCCTCTGATTAAAGCTGTTGGAGTAGTTTGTAGATCAAATAGGGTCAAGCGACCTATTTGTGTTCTCATCTGCGGACGGCAACCTTTTTAACACCCACAAAATTGATTTGTTACAGTGAAGATTATGCAGGAATTCTTTGCGCCAGTCGGTACATTTGCTGATTGTTTGTCCCGTTTCAGTCGTTAATGAGATGTTTGATTCTCTTGTGAACGAGGCCTGATCTTATTGTGGAGAAGAAGTGCTTTTATCTCAGCACGGAGCGGATTACCAGCTGTGAAACAACTGCAGTCTCCAACCCAAACCTCCGGCATCTCAAGGATTACCCTTCAGTTGCTCTGATTGGGTGTTAGGATTTTATTCTTCATCGGCTGCGAGCCCCGAGTCACAACGACAGGAAAGCGACTCTGTTTGCTTTCACTAGTACAAACTCTGCCTGTGTTTGTCTCTCAGCACTGCTCCCTGTTGCTTTGGTCTCTCTGTTTCTGAACATTGTGACATTGGAATGTCAGAACCTCCAAAAATGTTCAGTTTCCACTTTTTTTTTTCTCTCACTCAAACTCTGTCCTCACGGCGCAACCGCAATTGCATTTGTTGCCTGGCAACGGCAGCTTATTGAACATTTTATCAGGAAGTATTGAGATCAACTGGGAGCACGTCAGAGGTTCAGAGGAATAATTTGTTGTAAATAGATGCCTCTGGAAAAACAGGCTCAGCGATAGCTAGGGGGTTTAATAAAGAATGAGACAAGTAGTGTGCCTAAAAGCTCATACTGAATGCTGCCTAAAAATGTCAAGCACAAGAAAAGAAAGCTGTGAAAACGGGCATCATATAACACATGTTGCTAGGCACTTTGAAACCACTACTTATGTTATTTTTATCTCCCTTCTAGATATGTGTTTAACAGGAAATTTGACTGGTTAGCATGTCAGTGTGAGCTAAAGATGACAGAAATATAAGTTCATGTGTTAAGTTCGACTGTGACGACTTGGTGCCCTCCACGAGTTACAAATGAATAAAGTAAAAATAAATTCAGATTTTGATTGCAGCAGCTAAAAATATCACCTTGAGAGATGTTAGAAAATCCAACCTTTATTTTAAGAATAGTTATTAAGTTGGGGAAAAGTCTGGCATTTAGATTAAAGTTACTGTCACGCCTAACAATTTCTTCGACATATATTAAATGTAAATCAATCATTTTCATTGATCTCTGTGTCTAGAAACATTTTGTTAGTAATATAAGGTTTCCTGTCACTTCATCAAGACGTCATTCGAGTAGAGCAGGCATGAGTTGATCTAAATAACTCAGAAAATGTTCACAACAAAACATCTACAGTCAGATTAACAATCAAAACGTTTAAAGCAACTGGAACTGGGACAAACAAAGCTGGTCTAGAACCTATAAATTTAGTTTTATCTATTTGGATGCTCATCGCTCATTCTGAAAGAATGCTAGGATCATTCTCCAGTGTGCTTTTCTCTCCTACCGTCACAAACATAAACATGTAGATGTTGCTATGTGCTTCTGAAATCTAACTGGAACGGTTTGGTTTGCTCAGGTCAGACTAAAGCTGAGCTTAAAGGCAGTCAGGTTAAATGACTATACAGAAATGTAAAGTATGGTAGAGTAGTTGGTCCACCAGAAACAATCCGCCCTCTTCTTTCACCTGCTGAGTGAGCTCAAGAAAATATTAGTAATAGAAAATGTCTGTATTTGTATCCTGTACAAGCCTTTGCATTTAGTAGTAGCATTATCAAGTGCAAAAACAAAATATATATGCATAGGATTTTTTTCCAGCGTAGATGTACTCAAAATATCTTGTATATTTTAGCATTTTTCAGAGTGAAATTACGATGCTGCAATACAGGAGAAGTGTATTTCAAGGGTTTGCACATATAGAGGTAAAACATAGCACTTGTGGAAGGCACTGGACCTAAACTGGGGTATTTTATTCAGAGACGGATCATTTACTGCAGAGCTGTCTTGTTCCTGAGTCGTTTTTAAAAGATAAATCCATAAACACTGATGTCAGTGAAAAGAAGAGATTAGTTTGGATGTTTGTATGTAAACAAGACTTAAAGCAGGCAGAACTGAAAGACTCTGTAATTATAACTGGTGCTGAATGTCTGGGTACCTGCTGTGTCTACTCAAGGCTGAAATACACATTTGAGAAGTTTGTCCATATTTCCACTAAAAGGAAATATTGTGAGGTTATTTTTGTCTTATTTAGAAAAAAAAAATGTCTAAAAATGAATGTGCTGTAAATCATTTGATAGTGTCTCATAGAGCAATGAAGAAATTACAAGAACAGCCCAGTTTATGCATCAAGAAATTTTAGATTTAGGTCGGATCCAACCAAATGCATGGAGTGTTTATTATCAGAGACTAATAAGTAAATGCTTACCTAAAATCCCAGCATGCATTGAGCTGGATGACGGCTGCAAAGACAAGTCAACAAAATCTTTGAAGTTCGTTTTTAAACGCCATTGAAAATTATAACTTTACATTAGTCATACAAAGGTGCTATTTTCTTTGTCTTGGACTATTGAGAACTGGATCATTAAGTCTTAGTTTTTCTTTTGCCCTCTTAACCTTTTTACATTCTTAAGCAGTACATAAATTCACCATCAGAGCTCAATGTTTAAAACTGAACTCTGTTTTTGACCTGGAAAAGCTTTTACTTTTGTTTGGATTCATCCTACAAACCTCAGTCAGTCTGTGTCCGAAGCAAAGGGATTTGGAGTTAAATTTGCACCTACAGGCAGGTTGTTGGTGTGACGAATCAAAAATGGAGCTTTCTAAATGCTAACATTTTATAAGTAGCAGTAAAGTGATGTAGTCACTTTGATCGGTTTAGGCTTTTTACTATAGAAAGAAATGACCTAAATTGATTCAGAAATGTCTGAAAGTGTACAACCACTTACAGCCGACTTCACACTGTTTACGACCCATTTCTGCTTCAGACAGACAGAAGGAAAAGCATCTACTGGTGTCCATAAAACTCAATGGAATAATAGACTTGTGTTGAACAGTATATAGGAGACAATAAGGAATTAAATGTGAATAAGTTTAGAAATGCAAATTAACTTCCTTCTGTTTGTTCATCCGTTTTTCAAGGACTTAAGTCCTAAACTGACATAAGTGATTCTGAAAAGACATTTTGGAAGACTATGAATTTTTTGTTGTTGTTGTAATATTTGGTTGTTCATATTTCTTTTGGTTGTTTTTTATTTTATTATATGTGATGTGGTTTTTACCCTTATAGGCCCGTGGGAGCGCCTGTTTCTCTTTGAGAAGAGTAGAAACAGTAACGACTTACAAAAACTCCTTAATGGCACCAGAAAATCATGCTGGATTTTTCCATCTTTTTAAAAGAACAAACAGGGGCACAAGATGGGCTTAACATGTTGACAAAGCTGCGAGCTCATGAAAGAGTCTCAAACCCTCTACTAAAAAAATGCAGAATAATATCTAAACAGTTTATCAAAACTTGGTTTGAAGTCATTGTCTTGTTAAAGATTTCTAATGCATAATTCTGCTCACTTCTTTGCTAATTAGATAAGTTGAGCGTTCCATCCATCCATCCATTTTCTGTTCACCCTTCGTCCCTTAATGGGGTGGGTAGGGGTGCTGGTGCCTATCTCCAGCTACGTTCCGGGTGAGAGGCGGGGTACACCCTGGACAGGTCACCAGTCTGTCGCAGGG
>CAEGAE010039847.1:0-12763 GCA_903067095.1 Girardinus metallicus
TGTGACGAATGCAGACCGTGTCAAATCCCGTCGCTAACATGAACACAAACGCTATAAATGGCTGTGCAAGGTGAGAGTTCATCTATTAAACTGACTGAAGATGAATACAGAAACGAAAAGCTGGAGTATAGACGTTTTTTCATAATAACCTGCTCACAAATAGGCTATTTGTGAGTCTGCCTCTTTATTATTACGTTGAATGTAATTTCAGATTTTTGTATAACTTTTCTTAATTTTCTAAATTACAGAAACGCAATTATTAGGGAAGCTCAAATATGAAAAACTGGACTGATATTGATATGTGATAGTAATGCTGCTGTTATGTTAGATTTTCCAATGTTTTATTTAATCTTTTTTTTTATCCGATTACCCGATTAATCGTAAGAATAATCTATAGATTACTCGATTACTAAAATATTCGTTTACAACAGCCCTAGACACAACAAATCTTTGAGAATTCACATAGGCTTCACTTGATGTGTTATTGACACATTATGGACATTTATTTATTTGAAAACCGAAAAGATTTATGACTTTAAAAGGGGACCATTAAAAAGCTGCTTAGCAATTGCTAAAAAAAACAAAAAAAAAACATCTTCATTCAAAGGGTGCTTGTTCAAAGTGTTTCATCATAGATGATCAATTTTAAGGGGGTTTAATAACCCCAAAATTCATAATTGAATTACATGACTTAAGAACATTTCTAATTTGACATTCAACTCCCATGTATAAAAAATAAAATCTATAGTATCTATGCACTAAAATTAGTTGATTTGGCAAGTCGGACTATTGTTATAGCCTCTGAAAAATATAAGCAATCTTATAATTTTAAGATGACATAACTCCGCTAAATTTTAATAACTAAAGATTTGACCAAAAATATGTTATCCCTGTATCATTTCAGAGCAGGGCTATGAAGGAGTGCCAGATATTGGGAGACAAAATATATTTTACAAAATCACATAAAAAATTACATGAAATATTTCAGTGTTGCAACAACATCTTAAGATTATACGTAAAAAATATAATTAACATAATATCCCCATATTGTGCCTCTACTCCACTGAGGGCTTTAATGTCAGTATACACGCTTTTATTTTCTTGTTTTAATTTATAAAAAGGTGTACACTTTTTTCCAAGGCATTTTTTCAAGTCAGAACTTAAACGGAAAGATCATCCTCGTAATGATGTCTTACCTATAGCTTACCCTCCTTTACATTCTCCAGCCGAGCACAGTGTGGCGAGGCCGCTCTGCCTGTTGAGAAACTGTCACAAATGCCCCCTTCAACACAGCTTGGAAAACAGGGACTTAGAGATTGCCTTGCAATCACAGTAGGCAAGACAAACACTGTGTGCTTCTCTCGGTGCATGAAATGAAAAGATGGATTTGCCTCTTTCAGCTCTGTTAGAGTGTCCCCCTCTGCAGCAGTGTTGAAAGGGGTAGGTGCACCTAGTTTTGACTGAAAGTAAAAAAAAAAAAAAAAAAAAAAAAAAAAAAGTAGGCACAACTGTTACACTGAGAACTATTAGATTCAGGCACGCTACAATAGAACCTGGGATGAATCACTATCATCTGTCCTGCTCCGTTCACACCAAGAACAAATGGAACATCTTGTAGTTGCACAGTACTGATAATGGAATTTCTTTAACACAAAAAGTGGCTGTTAGTCTAATTAGTTTGAAATTAATTTATTTCAGTGTAGTTGTGACCATGTTGCGTTGAATGCCAAGTGGTGAGTAGTGGTTATCTCTGAATGAATTAAAAGCATTTCTAGAGTTCAATGTTTGAATGGCATTGTCTCCAATAAATGCTTCCTCTCTGTGTTTCCCTACTTATCACTCGTGTCCATCTAACATTGAGCTGGTCGACCTGGCCTGGCAGTTGTGTCAGAAAACCGCTGATCAGACACTAAGAACAGCTTGAGGAATTTGACAACACTGTTGTACTTCTTTCTTTTTTTCAACTTTTTTCTTTAAGGAAAAAACATCTAAATACTCGGGATCTCATGCAGTGACCTCAGTGGCAGATAAGCATCATCAAGTTCAAACAGCTCAAGGTTGTTTGTAATGTATAGCCTATTTAAAAGTTGATAGTGTTGTGAAAGGCACAGATATGTCCACACACTAATGCAGGTAAAAGTGCCTTCAGGAGCTAATTAAGTCAGATAGTGAGATACAATCGCACGAAGGCTATGTAAGTAACTGTGCATTTTAAATGTGCATTGGTTGAGACAAAATCAGGATGAGCGCTATCATTTAGTGCTCAAGTTCACCTGCAGATAGTTTTCATCTTTACTCTTTATTGTTACATGTGAAATACAGCAAAACTGCATTTTCAGGATTAATGTTCAGCTATATTGTAGAGTCGTATAGTTAGAGGGTGGTGTGGAGCAATCGATGGAATGAAAAATTAAATACAAAAGAGAGGCAGATTTTTCTATTGTTCCTTCTTAATTGCAAAAAAATGAGTTTCATTTTGTTTTTAATATCCTATTATTGTCCAGACTTCGATATGAACCACTTCAGCACTTCCATTTACCAAGATAAGAAAAAGAACAAATAGGCTATATTAGAATATGGATAATGCTTAGTGAATGAGTCAGCTATGTGCCTGCAAAATATGTTAGGTCCTTTAATTTCACATGTTAAATAAGGATCTGTCAAACAAATTAATAGTTATCTACCTGTCTGTCTAGTATGTGAAATATTAAACAGTAAAACGGAGGACCTCACAGTCTGTACAACGACCAGCATACCTTGATGTCCATTAGCTAATCACACATTCATTCACATGCAGATGTATATGTAATTTAAATACATCTGCATATGAATTGCATTCCTGCTTCATCTTGTGTGTTTGGAATAACTTATTTGCGTAATTTTCTATTTCTTAACAGAGTAACAGTACTCTGTAATTATATTCTGTGCGTGAAACCACAACAAAAGGAGTTGAATATTGGCAACAAAAGAATGATTTTTCTAGAGTAGGTAATCTAAATTAATAATTTTTTTTCTCCGTTTTTTACATATTTTAGCATTAGCTGTAATTCCATATCCAAGACAAACATTGAGGTCTGAAGTTTCTCAGTAGGCATTACTGACCTTGTTCCAGGTAATTTTGCACAGATTACAACCTTCTTGGCCAAATTAAATATTTTTGTGCTCTAACATCCCTGCCCTGATTTCTTTTTTCTTTAGATGGTTTTGAACTGATTTTGATTCCCTACAATTCGATTTGCAGTTTTTTTTTTGTTTTTTGCCTTTTCTCCCCCATAAAAAGCTAAAGAGAATATTTATCAAATGTTCTGTTGATAAAGAACATTTATCAACAACACAAATGTTCTTTATTACACCAGATTGCTGGGATTTTCTACATTAGAATCAGAAATCTTAAAATTAAGATCTCGAAATTACTAGAATAATTGTAAAAAAACAACAACTGAGAGTTAGATTTACAGCAGTAACAGTTATATGCTGATAATATCAAAACAAAGTAGACTCATTTTAGGTTACCTTAAGTTCAACTGACCTATTTAATATTGGTAAAGCTACTTGAATGAATTTCGTTACATTTCTTGCCCAACATTTTTGGTGATTCTTATTTTGTGACTGTGTCTAGAGAGGTATAACATTGAACTTTTTTTTTTAGGTTTTAGTTTAAAACTACCCAAGTGTACATTCTTCTATAGCATTGAAAGCCATTGTCAGAAACAGTTGTGATCTGATTGACTATCAACGTCTCACATTATTGTGGATGCATTAAAGCCAATTCTTTTGATCAACATCTTCCTTCTGTGATCAAGTTTGAGCCAAATGCCATCTGTGATTCTAGAGTACTTATGAATTCACTATCACCTCATTGACTCTATAGTACTTCGTTCCCTTGATGGCAAAACAAACTCAAATCAACACACCTCCAGCACTTTCACTTGACAGTTGGTATGAGAGATTTATGCTAAAGGATTTTTTGCTTTTTACCAAGCATGTCCACCTTTTCCTCATTGTTCCAAGATGTCTGTGGTTATTTAAAAAGTAACTTTGCAGTTATTGTGCTGCCATATTCATTTTAAAAGGAAGAGGTTTTCTCCAGGCAACCCTTACAAACAAGCAACACTTGTTAAGTTTTGTTCTTCTGATGGTTCTGCCATAAACTTTGAGATTTACAATTGTAACTGAGGCCTGTAGAGTCTGAGATGAAGCTCTTGTCTTTTTTGCAGTTTCTCTGAGAATCATATTCTCTGTCCTTGAGGTGAATTATGTGGGACGTTCTCTCCTGGAAAGAATACTAATTATTGGCAATTGTTCAGTGTTTCTCACTTATAGACTCATGAACTTCAAATTGTTTGGAAATGGCCTTATAACCCTTCACTGATTAGCAGTCTGCCAAAATTCCTTCTCTAAGGTCATTGCTGAATACTTTTCTTCTTGGCTAGCTGTAGACCAAACCTTCAAAATCAAATGCATTTGATCTGCAGCACTTGACTTTTACACTACCTCTTTTTTTCTTTTATAGAACCAGCCAGGATTTGTTTTGTTTTTGAAGAGAGTGTAATGATAGTCAAGAACATTTTTCATTTTGCATGGTTGTGTTGCTGTGCATGATGAACTTAAGTGATAAAAAACTGAAATCTGAACTGAGCATGATTGTTCTCTGTTTGCTTAACAAGATATTTTTTTGCTGTTAATCTCTTAATACCGTATGATTTTTTGTTTTATTCACTAATTTTAATAAAACTGAATTTGACTGGGTTGTTTTAAACTTACAATCAGTTTGGATTGAATGAAATTGACTGAGTCTGTATGATTGGATTTATTTAACTTTTTTGGTGGGAGAAATGCGTTCAGAAGGTGTTTGCTGTGAATTTTTGCCGTATAAATAAACTGAATTGAACTGATAGACAGCCAAGAAATATTTTATTTCATCTGAACTGGTTAACAGCACTGAAGCTGTTGCCAAACCAAGCATAGCGTTTGGAGGGACACGGGGTCAACAGCATGTATGCGTATAAAAATGAGGCAGAAGGTGAATAAAGCTGTGATCATTTAATCCTTTTAGTAGCCTATGTATGCCTGGCCAGAACAGGTTTTAGTTGCCTTTTGAGAACCCTAATAGGGTTTAACCTCAGCTTTCCATACTGCTTCACAAGCAGCGTTGTAGGCTTAATACGGAAAGGTAGAATTCCTGATGCTGTAGCGTTGTGCTGGCAGAAAAGTTCAGAGTCACTGTCTGAATCCTGAAAGCTTGGCTGAGATAGTAAGGCCAAGTAATCAGTATAGAAGAGAGGCATCTGTTAAAGAGAATTGTTTATGGCAAGCCAGCCCAAGGGAAAAGAGCTTTTACTTAAATATTACAAGGGCTGCTTGTGGTTGTCACTGAAATATTCTATTATTAATTTTTCAAACTGGGAGCAAGCTGTTCTAGCTCATGATTTTTGGTGAAACCTCATTAGAAAACAAGCACTCTGAATCAGACAGCAGCCACAGTACGGCTTTAATTAGTGACGGAGGACGTTTCAGGACTGCAAGGTGTATCGGCCATCTCAGTTTTCACTTATTAATACATCAGAATTTTACTGAATTGGTGATCATATGTGACGTAAAAGCACAGTCTGCGGGTCTGCCCTCCAAGTGTGGATTTATTAAATAAATTATTTCACACAAGCACAGCAGGGAAGTGAACATAGTCAAAACAGAAACCTGGCAGGCAAGTTCAGTGATTGTATCGAACTAATATGAAAAATAGAGGTGGTCAGAGAGGCAGAAAAGTACAGAAACAAAAGCAGTTGTAGAGGGGCTAGATCTGAACACTACTAGAAAAGACAAAAACCCAAAAATGGCTGCTGGGGGATTTGGAAACAGGTGGGTGTGGCAGTCAGCTGCAGGCAGGAGGAAAGGTTGATGACGTGGGTGGAGGGAATGTGACTTCAGGGAGAAGAAAAAGATTCTAAAATCACACTGACTTTAAAAGAAACCATGATATTCAATTGGACACCCACCCTGCACAAAGGCTATTGTGGGGTGTCCCAATATAAATATCAATTTAGCAAAACTGTTACATTCAAAACAAACATTTCATATTTCTCTAGAAAATGTAACAAAAATTATTTTTGGTTAGAAATAAATTAGGACACACCCTCGTTTATTTGGCTGGGCAAAAACACAGTTTTTTGTTCTATGCTTTGGTTCACACATAGGGTCTGGACCCTCAGCTGTAGCTGGCTGGAGATGTGGACTCTGGTGTAGTCTGTATTGATTGAATCGACTTTTTTTGGAGAAATTTGTTGAGATGGTATTGGCTATGAATTTGCTGTATAAACAGTGCTTTAGTGATTAGGTAAATTTTATGTTTTTTTAGATTTTACCCAGCCCTGCGACAGACTGGCGACCTGTCCAGGGTGTATACCTGGCTCTCGCCCAAAACGTTCGCTAGAGATAGGCACCAGCAGCCCTCCCAACCCCACTGAGGGACAAGGGTGTACAGAAAATGGATGGATGGATAGATTTTACCCAATTGCTAACGTTTGGCCGTGACATATGTAATGAACCAGTTCAATACTATGAAGCTTACCGGAAATTGCCTGACCTGCAAGCTTTGTTTTCCAAAAAAGGCCTGAAGGCCACACTAGTTTTCCAAAGACAATGTGTGACATATAAGACCAGGACTACTGAGATAATGGTTTTGGACATAAAGGTGTAAATTGAATTATTTGGACAACAGAACACAGGACATGTTCAGCAAGTGCTGGCTTAAAACAAAGACAAAACAAAAACATCACATTTCAACAAACAATTGAAATGTGGCAGAATATGGAGATTTAAAAAGGATTGGAATATTTCTGCAAGAAACTCTGTACACAGGAGAGAAGCAGTCTTAAAATCTCCATCTCCTCCACTTTCATCCACTGCCACTGGACAAAGTCACAGGAAGGGTTTTAGCAAAGTAGTCATAGGTCAAGCTGATTAAGCTTAAACTGTTATCAGAGATTTATCTCTGACTTGGTCAAATGCTCAACCTGGGTCTAAGTTTGGTTTAGCAGAATAGGAGCAGTAAGGGAGTCTACATCAGTAAGAGCAGAATTTTTTTTGTGTCCTTGTTGAATAATTTCCATTTCAGATTAACAGATGTAGCACAGATAGTTAAAAAATGTTGTGGTAGAAGTTTGGCAAAAAATAATAAAATACAGGCCTGATAGATCCTGGAAACAAGCCTACTGGCTTGACAGACTTGAAATATTTTCACCAATCAAATGTTCAGAGACAGCAAAGCAGTGAAATAGTAAAGTACATGTTTCCCACTGATGAGCATAAGCCTGGATGAATCATTTTTTTGACTTGTGTATCTGTTGTTTACAGCTAGAAAATAAAGACAGAAAGAAGTCCCGTGCCAAAAGAACTAGGAAAATAATTGTTAAAATACCAATTGAGTCTATTAGTCAAATACAAAAAACAAAATCTGATGGGGATTACATAAAGTTCTCACCACGCACAAACATTTGCTTCAGAATGTTTTCTCTTAAAATTATGATACTAAACTTGTGAAATAATGGAATTGTGTATATATACAGCTCTGGAAAAAATTAAGAAACCACTGCAATGAACCCCATTGAAAACCTCATGATTATTCCACCAAATATTGATTTCTGAACTCTCTGAGTTAAAACATTAGTATTGTAGTTTCTAAATGAACATGAACTTGCTTTCTTTGCATTATTCGAGGTCTGAAAGCACTGCATCTTTTTTATTTTGACCATTTCTCATTTTCTGCAAATAAATACTAAATTTTTGCTTGGAATTTCTGAGACATGTTGTCAGTAGTTCATAGAATAAAATAACAATGCTTATTTTACTCAAACATATACCTATAAGACGTAAAATCAGAGAAACCAAGTGGTCTATTTTTTTTTTTTTAGGCAGAAAAATGGGACACATTTATCTACTGAGGGTTTTTTCAGAAACAAAAACCTCCACAAGGGGTGCCAACATTTTTAGCAGCTCATTGAAAAGACTCAGTTCTGGTTTTAAAGGGGAAACTGTTTGGTAAAGCCTAATAGGTGGCCTTCAAAGGTGGGACTGCCCTCTATTTTCACAGCTGTTTAAAGCCTTTTCCCCCTACACCACAAACTGAAAATGGGCCTGCCAGCTGCAAGGTCTCTAGCTCAGTTTTCTGCCCACATCCTGTTCCGACATGGCAGCAAAAGTGTCCACATCAGCAGTAGGTAATCCTCAAGACGTGGAAAAAAGTCCACACAGTCTCCAGGCTAATCTGTCTTCACTCACTAATTGAATAAAACACATGCAGATTCCAGGTAAAACTGGGTTGAGGACTGCATGAGACTGCGGTTCCAACTGGAGATGATGCACCAGTCAGCATTGTGCTCTGGCTTGTGATGCTGTTGGCTTCTATGCATGGATTTCAGGTGCATTTTTATTGACTCCTGCATTTCAAGTTTGTCTTGGCTATAAAACTAGACAAGCAGTCAGAACTACTTCTAAGCTCTTCAGCTGCACCAGAGCAGACTGAACTCTCCAGCCAAACCTGAATGTTTGCCTAGAAGAACTTCAAACATTGCACAAGGCACGATGAAATCCCATCTTGGGATTGTTTTTTATTGAGATAACTGCTTAGGCAGCGTTTTTGCAGAATGACATCCAGTCTTTTATGCGTTATGAAAAGACATTGAAACAGCTGACACGTCTCTCTGGTGATGTCAGCTGAGTGTTGCTGACATTGAGCTCTTACATCCTTCTCCGGGCAAAGGTGAAGCGTGGCCGCAAGCTAAAGAAGGAATCTCTGAATCAGCCCCTACCTGTTTTTTCTTGTGTTTTACTGTGTGCTGATGAAGCTGTGCTGAGTCCAACAGAAAGAAGATATTGAAAGTAGCTGTTAGATTTGTGATGGTGTCAAATTTAATATCCCCTCCCACTGTCTTAACGGGTCACAATCGAATCAGTAATGGATAGGCTTGGGGTGTGTTAGTCTGTTGCTGTAAATTGACTTACATCATTGATTACTAAATGGAAGGCGTGATCATTTTTTTCCACCCAGTTAAGAGCTTCAAAATAGATGTTTTTAAGGTGCTACATATTTTAAAATGCTAAACATATCTTTTTTTTTCTTTGAGGAAGCAAAGAATGTTGGTTGTAATAATGATTTGAGAGGTTTTAAATGCAATATTTTAAATGCAACACTGGACTCAAACATACCTTTTAGCATTTTGTCATTTTACAGCCAGATTTTTTACTCAAATTAACATAAATTATGATCCAAAGTCTAGATGAAACAGTTTCGTGTCAAATTTTGCGTTTGTACAACTAACTGCCTTGTCCTGCCTTATGTTTATGGCATTAGAATGATATAATGTAATACATTTAACTACACTGTAATGGAGTTATCAGTTAGATTTATTATTATGGTAGCATTCCCTGCCAACAATTTCTATTTACACTGAAACCAACATGCAGATGCAATTTTCTGAATTAAACATATAAAGTGCAGTAACAGGGCGGATTACAAAGCATGGTGTGTAGAGTGAGTGGGTGGGGCACCAGCACATCTACCTGCTAACAGGCTTGCATCATCTTTCAATTGCTAATGAAAAAGTAAGGGGTTTGGAACACCTTCAGTTTGTCAGTGATAAAAAAAAATAAATTATTAACTTACCTGTTGTCAGGCTCATTGAGAGAAAAAATTCCATCTGGATGAACAGAAATAGCTTTTGGTTTGTCAAAGGAGATGATTTAATGGAAGTAGCTGCTAAATTAACAGAGATTTCTACATATTCTCGCATTGACAGCAAGCCTGCAACACCCACTGCATCTTGACATCTGATGCCTGGACACAAGGAAAAGGAATTAAGAGGGCTAGTTGTAGTGAAGAAAAATGTAATAACATGATTATTTTACTTCTGAAGATATTTTATTAGGTTTTCTGTTTGGCTATCACTTTGCAAATACACGCATAAAAGACACAAGTATTGGTCTCCTTCTAGATAGTGAATCTTTACCGGAGTCCTCCGTTTCAGCCTGTAACTAGACTTCATACAAAATAGCCTTGTATTTAGCTCCATTAATCTTCTGCTTATCTGACCACACTTCCTATCTTGGAAGAAAAGCATCACTACAGCATAACACTGCCATAACAATTTTATGATGGTGTGTGACATTAAATCCAAAATACATTAAATCCAAAATCCAAAACATAAAGCTGTGGTTATAATGCGACAAAATTTATATAAAAAAAAAAGGCCAAAGGAAATATATGTCTCTTTTATAAGTCGTGTAAGTACTTATGTAACCTGCTTTGTGAAAAGGAAACAGCCGTGCACATGCCCACCAAGACAATTCAAACAATATAAGTACCTGCTTAACTGAGCATTCAACAAGGGATATAGTACGATAGTAAAGGTTAAAGTTTGTATTCAGCTGGAAGGTCTGGGTTAAGCAAACCTTTCTTCAAATGTCTCAAAGGGTGGAAGACTCTCCTTATTCTGCTATTGGTTTGTCAGTTTGAAAGAGTTAACGGCGAGCTGGATGATGGCAGCACCCCGAGGAGATAACCTGTGCATATTGTTGTGTGCACACTGTGCACCTATTCAGTGTAGCAGATATTCACTATAAGCTATATATTCTGCTTCCATTGCATTTACACTTTGCCACGAAGGATGCATGTTCTTTTCTATAGTTTATCTGTTTTCTCTCTTTTCATAAAGAAACAAAATATTTACATACTCTGTAGAAAAACACTGTTTTTCTGTGAGACATAAAGTTATGGATAGAATTACCAAAAGTACTTTTATTTATTTATTTTATTTAAACAAAAATAAATAAGGAATCTCATGTTTGAATCCTTTGTATTTGGTGGAAATGCCTTTTTAAACTGTATGACTTGGATTCAATTGTTTGAGTGTTAATCCATAAGCTTCTTGCAATGTTTGCTGGGATTATGGTCCCTTCCCCTTGACAGAACTGGTGTAAACATGATGCTGCCACTTCTATGCTTTAAAGTTGCCCCTTTTTCCTTGATTAAAAATATATTTTTCTTGCTAAATTTAACTGAAGAATTCCTTCATTCGGTTTTGACTGTACACACATGAAAACCTTAACATCATTTAGAGGGAGTTATGTTGGAGTTTGTAAGGTTGAAGAATAACTTGCAGATTACAAATAACTGTTATAAAACTGAAATATAAATATGCTGTGTCATTAGGTTGTTTTTTTCCTATGTGGTTTTATCATTTATTAGTGTGTGAAAGCAGAGTGTGGTCTTTATCATATTAAAGCTGGTATTACTAAATGTACATAATCCTAGGCGTACTAGAAAAGGAACATTAATACCATTTTGAATTCCTTATATACCTACTTCTTTTCTTTTCAAATTTAGAAATTGTTCACTTGACTTACCACAGCCGACACACAACCTTTAGTGCAGCTTCAAGAACCATTTCCCCCATACCTGTTTGCGCTCCTTGCACTCTTCTACTTTGAACAGTGTTAAATATTAAGCATGACCAACAGGTATACTTCCCTTTTATTCCCTCACACTTTAGCTAAAAGCCTATTTCAAGGAAGTCTTTAATATTTGATCAAATCCTGCTTCTGCCATAAATTGATGACAGCCCAACGAATAAACATGTTAAGGTTTGTGACGCCTGTCTCCAACTGATCGATACAGAATGAAAGATTTTCTTTCTAGGAGGAATGTTGGAGAAAGCTTGGTAAACAAAAAGACAAATACATTGTGAGATATTCTTTGATTTTTTGATACTTGACTAGACTTAACTAGATGTTACTTTTGTTGATAGATGTCTAACCTAGATAGTATTTCTGGTGAGTGGTAAAGTCAACGTCCTTACAATAAATATAAAAGACAATATTTTTTTGTTGGACAAAAAATCTTCTGGTTATATGAGAAGATTTGATAATAAATCAGTGGTGATAATGGCACCAACTCTCAATGACATAGTCCAGGTATTTGAGCAAAAATCAGGTTACATTTGGAATATCTTTTGCAGATATGGATTACTTCCACTAAATGAACAGTAGAATAAAAAAGAACCCTTCTACAAATTTCTTGCTGTTGAATGTTTCAATTCCTTAAGCAAATTTCAAACACAGAATTAAGTGGACACAAAAAGAAATTGTTTCTAAATGATTCTGTAGTTTCTTTTTCTTCCCAGCTAAGCTTTGTCATCACATTGTAGTTTAATATTAAACTTTACAATTCAGTGTCTCCCGTGTGTTGGGATGTTATGCTGATGGTTGAAAAATATCTTTGAGGTGCTCCTGTCATAGTCAATTTCTAAGTTAAAAAGTACTTTGTGACTCAAATACGAAAAATATGCACAAGCAAACACACAGGCACAAACACACAAAAGAGCTTGGTGCCAGCACTTATGACCTACAGATTGGTCAGAAGTAGTGGTGTTGAGGTGTTCGAATCCCCCAAGTGGCAACAACGGTGGCCAGAGGACCAGAGAGAGGGCTGCCGAAGCCTGGCTGGGGACTCTCTCCCAGCTGCCACCTGGCACAGAGCGAGGGCTCAGTGCCCCATCATGCAGACTTGGCTCAGAAAACCAGAACAGGGGAGGGATTCATCCATCCCCCAACAAGCTTCATTCAGCTGACAAACCTAAGGCCAGTTGGTGATGCTGAACTAGATTAATCTTGGAAAAAATAAACATAGATAAATAATAATAATAATAATAATAATAATAATAATAATAATAATAATAATAATAATAATAATAATAAATAAATAAATAAA
>CAEGAE010039851.1:0-45854 GCA_903067095.1 Girardinus metallicus
AAAAACTCAACTTTCTTCCAGAATCAATTCAAGAATATTAATCCTTTTACATGCACCAGCTTTAACATATAAAAGGATTAATATTCTTGAATTGATTCTGGAAGAAAGTTGAGTTTTTTGTGCTTTTTGTCGCCCCCTGCTGGAAATAGCATAGCTTGATTGGCTTTTCTTGCTCTTTTGAATTAATTAAGAAAAATATCCGAGTGAGAAGGCTTACTTAGGACACATGGAGTCATGTAGTATCCACTTTTAAGTTTGGGGTCAGATGGGACAAAACGTTCTCCTCCACACAACACCGTGGCTCCCTGACAGCAGAGCATCATAACACACATCAGAGTCTTAAAACACAGACGTTTGAGGAACGTTTTAATGGGCTTGCCTCTTTTTTCGCCTGTTCGACAAAGGATAGCACTTTGTCCAGATGTGGCCGGCTGACCAGCGCTCCCATTCTGGTGCTCTCCAGCAGCGGGTCTCCTATTGCTATCGCCTGGGTTCTTTTCACCACCTCCTCGACAAACTCGGCCAGGACGTCCTTCTGCACGTACACCCTCGTGCCGTTACTGCACACCTGTGAGTTACACGCTCAATCAACCACGCAAACAGAAACCAGCTGCATTTACCGAGCAACTCGGCTTCTGAGCTACAAAGAGGTGAAAATGCGGGACTCTCCCTCTACCTGTCCTTGAGACAGGAAGTTGGCCATGAGCGCTCCTCTCACAGCGTTCTCCATATCGCTGTCCTTAAATATGATAAGGGGAGATTTGCCTCCGAGCTCCAAAGTCACCGGTTTGACCCCCTTCGATGCCATTTCCATGATCTGAAAGTTAACGCCGCATTCAACAATACCTGTTATTCATTCTGTTTATTGAAATTTCACAATTAAAGGGGTGGTATTATGTATTTTTCAGCCACATAGTGCCATTTTATAGCACAATCAATAACTGTATCACCTTAAGTTGTTATGAAATTGCTGTATCTATCGAACATGACTTTAAAAGTTTTCATTTTGTAATTTAAAGGGGCGGTATTGTGTAAAATTGACTTTCTCGAGCTTTACATCATTTTTTAACGAGCTAGCCAGAAGCGCAGGTATTTGCTAATTGCTGTTGGCTAGTCTGAAGGATAACGGCGCTGATCCTTCAAGTCGAGGCTAGGTCCACCCAGGCGTTTTGCACAACTGAATGGTTGCCACGGGAGATTTAAGCAACACTCCAGGTATGTTTTTGATGAGGGAATAACATTATAACATGACGTAAAGGTTAAAAAAAAAAGTCGATTTTACATAATACTACCCCTTAATTAAATGTTGACAATAGAAGCACTGACCTTCTGTCCTGTGGGCACACTTCCTGTGAAGGACACCTTATCGACATCGGGGTGGTGACACAGTAAGCTGCCAGTTTCCTGTCCACCCTGCACCACGTTGAACAGCCCCTCTGGAGCTCCAGCCTTAGCGTAGATCTCTGCCAGTAGCACTGCTGTTACTGGTGTGACTGGGGACGGCTTGAACACCATGGCGTTCCCTGTATTGGAGGACAGGAAGCAGAACAACTGACGCCTAAATTGTCTGGCTTCTCCAGTCAGAGCAGTGTTTGGTCGGTTCGTCCAGCCAGGTCAAAATGAATCGGTTCATGTTCATAGTTCATAACAAACTGATCTCCAACTTTAAATGTTTATTTATGGTAGTGTTTCTGCGTTAAAAGTAAAAAAATAAAATAAAAATACAGGTCATGACATCAGCATATGGATTATGTGGTTGACATGTTTATTTTCTCCTGTTGTCTTTGTATATTGTATATGGGCTGCATTAATAAAATAAAGACTTTCTTTCACACGTTTAAATTCTGACTGGAAAACGGCCCATTAAGGCAACATTTGTAAGGCTTTTAACCTGCAAGTCAGAGCAGATGGCTTTAGTATCATCTTTTTTTCTTTATCCTTTCAGATCATACTTATAATATTTTGGTCTTAAGAGGGCCGACACACCGCAAATATCCTCTTTCAATAGCTGCGGCAAAACAATCCTCCGTGTAACCTGGTATATTTGGAACACCTCAGACTCCGCTTAGGCGTAGCTTAGCTAAACTTTTTCTTTAGCTAACTTGGCCTGCGTTGCGATTAATTTGGAGCAAAATGTTTTTCTAGCTTCCAGAGGAAATCCCCGTACCACAGGCCAGCGCTGGAGCAGACTTCCAGGCAGCGATCTGGAAGGGATAATTCCAGGCGCCGATGCCCACGCACACTCCCAGAGGCTCCCGGCGGGTGTAGGCGAAGGATCCCCCTGGCAACTGAACATGCTGTCCTTGGCAGAAAGGAACAAAAAAAAAAACCCAAAAAGGAGCAAATTACGGTGGTATGTATGAGATTCATAATTGAAACACTTCATTTATTAAAAACAGGTTTAAGTAATATATCAGTAGTCAAATTTATGATATTTATCCAGAAATTCAACTCATGAAAAGTGTTTCTCACTAATACCAGAACCTCCTATGAATTATGGGAAAAATTGTAAAATAAAATGTGGGTACTTAATTAACACACTGTGCCCAAAACTTGGAATGTGCCAAAAATATTTTTGCCTATTGCAATATTATTTTTTTAAGTGGGCATGTTATGGCCATATGCTGATGGATTTTCCCCTGATGGATTTTATGATGGGGAAATTCTGCGATTTTCCCATTATAAAATTATAACATCATTCTTTTTTTTTTTTAACCTAACCTAGTCTTCTCCATTACTTTGTCCTTGTACCCTCTGCAAACCAGCTGATCTTTGAATTTTTCTTAGCAGTTCTATACACCGGATACATCACTGTGCTAAGAACCCATTTTTAGAAAGTGTGCAGAAAAAAAAAAAAAAAAGGACCAAATAAGCAAAACAGTCCTTCAAGCGCAGTTTGTACCAACCTGCCAGAGTGCTGGCCAGTCCGGCGTAGTATTCTATACACAGTCTAGCAGAGTCCACGTCCAGTCGGGCCTCAGTGATGGACTTCCCATTGTTGACCACCTCCATTTCAGCAATCTCCTCTCTCCTGCTCTGTGAACGACACCCGGGTGAAAACGCTTTACGCTGTTTCGGTGTAGAAACAACGGGATCAAGAAAATTTTAAACACACCTCTATTAAATTGGCAGCTTCTATCATGATCCTCGCCCGCTCCATCCCGGACATTTTGCTCCAGGGACCAAAAGCCGTCTTAGCAGCCTTCACGGCCTGATCTACTTCCTCTCCGCCGCATGGCTCCAAATGGCACAAGACACGGCCTGGAGTGGAAAAAAGAAACATCAAATGTCATTTATATACACCGTCTTGTAAAAGTATCGACGCTCCTTTTAGTGTAGAAATAGAAAATGAGTTCACTAACAATGCTTCAGCCCGATATTAACATCTGTATCGGATTTTTCAATATCTAGATCGGGTATTGGGGACAATGTCCCTGATCCATAAGGTCAGGTCTATTCGGTCTAATTCTATGTTCTGTGCTCTGAGCGACATTAAGCTTTATTTATTTTACATTATATTTTGGAATTTGCAGGGGTTTTTTTTATATGTTTGGCTATACGTTTGGCCCAGGTAGTGAACCAATTGTTTTTGTCGGTTTCAGTTTCTTTATTATTGATTTTACAATGACTGTTATAGTCCTAATTGGACTGACTCCACAAATTAAAGTTGTTGTTTTTTTTTAAAAGTTGTTTGACCATATTGTTAAACTACTAGTGTATTTATTTGTGCTGAATCTAAGTAAAATTTTTAGTTTGTTAAAAAAAAAAACAACTAATCTAGCATTTTTGATTTTCAAGTTGCAAACTGATGTTGCTAAAGATTGGATCATCTGACAAATAGTCTTCACACAACAATGACCAAAGTCCAGGAGTTAGGAAACGGGGTCAGCTGTGTGACTTACCCGTGGCTGGTTCGTAAACGTTTTCCTTCTCGCGGCTTTCTTGGCTTGTCCTTCTCCGTCCAGCCCAGAAGTTCAGCGGGACGGTGATGTCCACCGAACCCGAAGACAAGCACCTTACGGCGGCAGATAGAGTCGGAGCGGTTTTAGGCCGCGACGGGAACGCGAGAAGCCTCCGAAGCATACTTCCACCGTCCCTTTTTATTCTACTTTCAGCAGCGACTGTAAAAAAAAACACACACAAACAAACAAACAACAACATACGGGTTAAAACCATGCAAAACCGTCCTTTTACAGCAACATGTGAAAAGTGAATACCAAACGCGAACAGTACTTCCAGTAGTAATTTGTGCTGTTTTAGACGCGAACTTCGGCTCGCTGGTGCACTTACAAACAGAAAACGTCACATTAAATGTTGAGGTAGAGATTATAGCTTCTACTAAAAGTGTTAAGTTATCGCTTCGCCAGTTGTGCAGCGGTTTACAGGAGGTGGAGCAAACTGACGCTGCTGAATAACGACCCGTAGACGGACGCGGATAGATGCTGCGAGTGCGTCAGGCTCGTATGTCGCCATATTGTGAGTGGCATTTGCATATTCCTTCCAGTGGAAAAAAGTACAATTACACAATTTAAATGGCATAAAACTATTTTATGTGCCTAATGGAATCAGACAGAAGAAAAACTACAATTACATATGAATTCTGGTATTTTTCAAAGTAACAAATAGAATGAATAAAAAATAAATAGCATCTTAATAAAATGATAAATGAAGGCACTGAGCAAAATTCCGAATGACACATTTTCATAGCGTTAAGTATTTGACTTCAGTGCCCACAGTAACGTGTGTATGCTGTAACAGTGGAAACTACTTTCAGCAGCTGCTAGAAAGTAACAAAAGGAGCAAGAGGCCACCAGGAAGTTTGTCTTTACCATAATCTGTCTGCCTGTTTGCGCATATTCAATTTAAACCAGGCTTGTTCTTTGGCCATGTGTGTGCCAAAAAAAAGTACTCAAGACGAGTGTTGCTTCAAAAATAATATTACTTCAACTCAATAATATTTTAGTTTTCGGAGAAAACTTGCCACTCAATATCACGGTCATATATTTATTCGTGTGCGTTGCGGCGTCTGCTCTTCCATATCTATGCTGCGATCGATCGAAGCTTAATATGCTATTTGAAAGTTACGCTGTCCATCAAAATAAAACGTTCAGAAAAATATTCTTGTGTCGTAAATGAAAAAAAAACAAAACAAAACAACTTTCCTGACATAAAACTGAGCTCAGGTGAAAAACAAGTGCCCTAATTTTATAAATGTCGGCGTCATAAGCAGCGGGAGCGGAGTGGGAGGAGCTCCGCCACGGTGACGTTCCAGCGCAGCTTCTCCAACGGCACATTGCAAGTATGGCCGGGGACAGCGAGACGCTTCTCAGGGACCGGGATGAGAGCACCACCGTTATTCGACAGCCTTTCCTCATAGGTGTCTCCGGTGGCACTGCTAGTGGCAAGGTTCGCCTTCTCATTTTGTACTTTAGCCGTTCTCTGAAAATGTCATGGTTTTTTATTTTTATTTTTAAAGTCACAGCTGACGTTGGCACAGTAACCGGATGCTAACGCTAAGTGCACCGCGTGGCTTGTGTGACGCATAGTTGAGGGTCCACGGTCGGCTTTATCATCTGTTTCGCAGTAACGGTCCATTATATCAGCCGGGTTCGGCTACGTTATCAGCTGCGGTGCCGAAACCTGTGTTTATTTTTTTTCCCCCCTTTTTCCATAGCTTTTGAATTAATGCACCGGGTTTCCTTTGGCTCACCATGCTGGAATTCCATCACATGGTAGCTGGTTCGGCCAAACAGTAGATAATGCTAGTTTGTAAAAATAAGCGAGCATATTGAGCCTATTGTGGTTTTAGCTCTTTTTCAAAAAAATAATGTATTATCTGTAGAACCTCTTACACATTTCTAAATGTACGAACCCTTTGGGAATTATCAGTGGTAAACGGGGTTAACCTAGCTTAGATGCTGACGTGAATAAGTTGCAGGCGCTCGAGGGAAGATGCCGAATAAACGATTTCACCCACGTCCGTTTTTGTCATTTAGATGCCGCGTGGGCAGTGCTGGCTGACGAGCGTCAGAACAGACGCGCTTTCAAGACGTTTGACTCGCATTCTGTCGCAACCGCACCTAGATAATAATTATAATATGAACTCAACGTATCAGTAAAACCCACTTTAAGAAACAACCGGGTTGAATGTCTGAAATTCATTCACAGAGGAAAGTTGTTCCTGATTCTGATTCCAGTCCGTTCAGTTGAATGTTACAACTTAAGCCCCGCCCCTTTACTCTGTTTCTTCTTATATCGCTGATGTCACATCTCCGCTCGGTGACGCAGGTTTGGACTTCTATAACCAGCGGAGGTGTTAAAACCACGCGGGCTTTCAGTTGTCCTTCCCTTCATCTGTAAACTTCACAATAAAATAATAGTTAAAGCAACCAACGTTGAGAAGAAACTTTCTAGCAATGCCGGTGCAGCTGACCTATACTTGATACTTGTTTGGTTGCAAAAATCCAGTTGGTCATCTCTCAGTCTACTGCGAACTAGTATGAATAGATTGGTCTCCTGGGTATGAGGGTGAGCACATCACTTGTGCCAGCTGGTGTTGCCGACCTGATTCCAGTGCATATTAACAGTTTGACCATCTTGTCTTAAAAAAAAAAAAAACAACAACAACAACAAAAAAAAAACTGCTGCATCTGGCCAAATTTGACTCACCACTCGCCACTGGGGGCAACAAAACTGATTGCTGCACAGTTTTATTGGCACAAAGACACGTAGGCCTCAGGAGGGGTTGGGAATGCCCAGTCAGCAATGGGCTGCAGAGGTTAGTGAGGCCACTCTCCATGGCCCACAGTGCACTTTCCTTTTATTATTATTTTTGATTTACAGTGAACCCTCGCTGTAACGCGGTTCACCTTTCACGGCCTCGCGGAATTTTTTTTTTTTTTGCGCAGTTTTCTTTCCACAGTGCGTTGTGTTCTGCCTCCCGATTGGCTAAACGGTCTCCGCGCTTCTTCTCTACCTGTGTGCCAATAAACGTTACGGTATTTAAATATAAATATAAAGATCGACAACAGCTACCGATAACTATGTTCTTCTCTCGGGGGGGGGAAACCCCACACCTGCACCACAGGCTTCAGAAAAAAAAAGACTCCACAGAGCGGAGTCAGGCCGCAGCGTCACAGTGAGATGAGTCACAGTTTGTCCTACCGTACTTTGTATTGATGATTAAAATGATTATTTTACTGGAGTCATTTGCAAGAAAGCGCTCTATTTTGGGTCTGAAAACAGGTTTTGTTCTGTGGTTTCAATGTAGAGCATTTAATTATGCTGTATAATAATTGTAAAAAAAAAAAAAAGGTAACTACTTCACGGATTTCGCTTTTTTCACGGGTTCTTTTCGGAACGCAGCCCCCCCGAAAAACGAGGGCTCACCGTATTGGTAAAAAGCAAAGCATGTCCCACCCAGTCATTTCCAGCTACTACATGAGGATCTATTTGGCCATTCTGAATGTTTTATCCATTTCATCGGCTCCGTTGTCTCTTGGAACAGTCGTCTGTGTGTGAGAAGATCATGGAGAAGCTGGGCCAGAACGAAATAGACCGTCACCAGCGGCAGGTGGCGATCCTCAGCCAGGACAGCTTCTACAAGGTGCTGACTCCAGAGCAGAAAGCCAAAGCACTAAAGGGCCAGTTCAACTTCGATCATCCAGGTACGGAAGCGCCCAACTGGGTCCGTCACGATTGACGGATTGTGACATTTTGTTTTGTCTCAGAAATGATCACAATAAACGATGATATTGTCGTTTTGAGACGTTTTTTTTCTTCTTTTTTTTTCTTTTTTTGAGAAATTCTCTCAAAGATAAACGCACATATTTAACTGGAAGACGTTTTAAATATCCAAAATAAACAGATACAAAACAAAAAAGCTTCTGAGGTCTCTGTAAATAAACAAAACTGCCAGTTAGGACTTCAGTGAAAAAAACAAAACAAAGTGCATACAAACTACTTTGTACTGTGTGTCAAATGTTTGCAGCGTTTTTCAAAACGGCGGCTTTTCACCCATATGTAATTTTTATAAATATGTTTTTTCCCGTTTTTGTTTTTAGAATGCCGTGACATGTCGGGCTCCTCCATTTCCTCGCTGAGTTAATATTTCTGTCTGAAGAAATGCACCGCTCCCGGTCAAACTCAACCAGTCAGAGCCAGGAGGAGGATCTTAGCGCTGTCAGTCATCCTCGTGTATGCGTTGCTAAATGCGCTGATGGCGAAACAACTTAACGTTGACAAAAACAGCCAATGCTCTGATTGGTTGTTTTTCGTGAGATAATCCATCAATTTTAACAAATGTGCAAAAAAAATTCTTCTAAAAGTTCTTTTGAAAGTTAGGTGGCAGTGATCAAACGGTGAACAAACTCATAACCAAAACATGTGCCTGTTTTTGGGTTTTCTAGATGCCTTCGACAATGAGCTCATCGCGCAAACGCTCAGACAAATACTTGAGGGAGAGACGGTGCAAATCCCAGTTTACGACTTTGTTACTCATTCCAGGTAAGCGTTTCCTCCTTTCTCTACCCAGATCCCGTTTCTTCAGCACCTCCCCAGTATTGTGGTTTCCCATAGAAGAGTGTTTTCATAAACAGGTTCCTGACCTGAAAGGAGTGTGGTTTTTTTTTTGTTTTGTTTTGTTTTTTTGCCTCTGAGCTCGGGTTTTGTAATCGATCTCCAGTTGTTGTTTTTCCTTCCAGCCACAGAGAAAAGGGAACTTTTTTCTGTGTGTTGTTCCAGGAAAGAGGAGTTTGTTACGGTGTACCCGGCCGACGTGGTCCTGTTTGAGGGCATCCTCATGTTCTACTCTCAGGAAATCAGGGATCTGTTCCAGATGAAGCTGTTTGTTGACACAGACCCAGACACGCGGCTCTCGCGTCGAGGTGTATAGAAAAAGATCCGACTGGACACGCACTGTTGTCACTTTTTTAAAAAAGTAATCTGAACAATGCTTAGTAAGACTGTGAGGTAACCAGCAGCAGTGAAAGGGGTGGGATTCCACAGGGCTGTCTTGTAAATATCTTATGTGGTTATTGTGCTTTTGTTTTTCTTCCAGTTCTGAGGGACATTAATGAGCGTGGCAGAGAACTCGAACAAGTGCTGAGTCAGTATATTACTTTTGTAAAACCGGCCTTTGAGGAGTTCTGTTTGCCGGTAAGTGACAATGCAAGGATTTTTCTACTCTTATTTACCGTTTCAGGTTTCGAGTTTTTTGTAGTTCTGTATAGTCAAGAATCATAGATATTGATTTTTGATGATCAAAAATGCTCAAATTTCTCACACTATCCTTACATTAGTAGATAGACCAGCCTGGATGAAATACAAAAAATTCTGTCCACTTTTTTTTTTTATGTAAAGTTTCTTGTAAATTGTCAAAGATGCTCCTTTCAATTCCTTCAAAAAATTGGGTACATAATGACCAACATTAATAATTGATCAATTGGCAAAGCAACTGGTTTTTTCTGACTTTTAGTATGTTGGTCACAATGCTTGTAGAAAATCAGTGCTGCAGTTGCAGAGATGATCCAATAGATGGTGCTGTTTTTCTGAGATTTATCTTTTTTTCTCCATTGCTTTTTGGTCGTTTCAATGATTACAGTCTTAATTTGAGCTGCATTGACAATGTTTTGACTTTCTTTATGTTGAACTTTTTTTTTTCTCTTCTAGACAAAGAAGTATGCGGACTTGATTATTCCAAAAGGAGCAGATAACCTTGGTAAGACGAGACCGATTGTTATGTAAATAAACGGAGGTAGCTGAGGGTGTTAACTTTGCCCTACAAGGAAAATGTAAGCATTCTCCTGGGTTATTTTTTGCTGCTCTCTGGAGCTCAAATCTAATGTTTTTTTTTTGGGGGGGTCCAGACTTGGTTTTAGCACTGAAGAACCTAACAGTTATTGTTTGGCATTATGTAACTTTGTTTTTTTTTTTGTTTTTTTTAATCAGTTTCAGTTTATTTATTTTAGATTAGCTGATCTACTCCTAATTGCACTGACTGAATAAATTAAAAGTTGTTGTTTTGACATGTTTGACCAAGCTGGTGAAGGTGATGGTGTGCTGTACTGGTGCAGAGTTCTTAAGTAAATTGGTAATTCAGTACGTTTATGTCTGGATGTAAAGAAACCCCAAAACATTTCCAGTCAATTCAGCACTCTTGTTTCTGTATTGGTTCGGTATCGGCCGATACTGCGCCTCAGATTTTGTTTTGGAAGTGGATCGTGCATCCCTGTTCACCACCCTAGATTTTTACAAACGCAAAGATGTTCATAAAATAAAAACTAATTGGCATAAAAGCCATGATAGTTGCATCAGTTCAATCCCAAAAAATACTTTATACGTTTTGAAGCCAATTTTTGTGGTCCGCGTAACTTTTTCCTGTTTTGCAGTGGCCATTAACTTGATCGTCCAGCACATCCAAGACATTCTGAACGGTGGACAGACCAAGCGTCAGAACGGCTTCACGAACGGACACAGCGCCCCCCGGCAGCGGAGGAGCTCGGAGTCGAGCAGCCGCCCTCACTGACGCCGAGGCCCCTCTCTTCACAGGGCGGAGAGGGGTGTGGGTGTTGCACTGTAAATAACACCACCCTGGCTACACTGTATTTAAAAAGTGAAGAGACACAGAAGTAATTGAAATGCCTTGCATTGAGCCCTTTTGTGATCAGTTATGGGTTGTTGTTTTTTTTTCTTTTTGTTAAACTGAACTTAGATTTTCTTTTTGTTGTTTGGAGGGTAAAGAAGGGACCTGTTTAAACTGGGTTTTTCCTCCCTGCTCTGTTTTTTTTTTTTTTTTAATGTCCCCTTGCTAAACAATGGAAGTCTTTTCTGGTAGAAAATAAAAACTTATTTTTTTTTTTATTTTTTATTTCTGGTAAAACTTGAAGCCCTGGTGTCAAGGGCAACCCTATAAATGTTTGAGGATTTGAAACGAACAAAAGATACGGTTTAAAGTTGGCCAAAGGCAGGTTAATCTCTGTATTGACAATCATGGGAGTGTTTCTCATTTTTTTGTCAATGATTTGAATTGTTATCCAGTTCAGTGTTTCACACAAGCATTGTCACGCGTCAAAACAAATACTGGCAGGTTTCCAGTTAATCCAAAAAGGATCAAAAATGCTTCTTTTACATTTAATTATTTATTGAAATTTAAATGATGCGACAAAAGGTCTAAGTGGTTATTTTATTTTAATCAAGATTATCTAAATTATTCTTCAACACTTGGGTGCTTCTGCTCACATTCACAAAGCCAAATCACTGCTGTGACATCATGATGACATAGACTCAGGGTAATGCAATTGGCTTAAAATGCCACATTAATGGATGATGGGGGGTAGTCCGGGGGTGTTCATTGCCTCAGCAATAGCATTCATTCCAGATGTGTGGCAAACCACCATAATGCCTCGGTAAAGTTGCCTCAGGTTTTCATGCACAGCAAATCTCAACACTAGAAACCGGTCTGTCTTGGATAGGTTTTCAATAAATAAAAGTTTTTTTTCTTTATGCCAAGTCCTATATTTGTCATGTTGTGCAATTGAATGAATGAGTTGTGAATGGTTGTGGAGTAAGGGACTGATCGGTTAGTTGAAGTGGAATTTGTCAGTTGCCTAATGGTAAATAAACTGATGCAGATGAGTTTTGGTTTGGCGTGTTTCTTTTAAGTCTGGCGCAAAATTTCTGAGCTGACTTTCTAAAATCAAAATGGTTCACTTTGGCCTCTAGAGGGAGCGCAAGTGTTGTGGGGCTGATGTGTTCAGTAGCAAACGTACATTCACAATATGCAAATACTACATTTTAAGTAAACGGTGAATTGTTTTGCGATTTTTAATTCACAAAATTTTTCACAAATAAGTATTTGTTTTTAGAACGGACGTTCTTCAAATCGGGTTTACATGTTCGTTCAAACTAGGTTGTTTGGCTCCACAATGCGTTTTTAGGTTGAAATTTTCCTTAAAAAGGAGGAAAACTTAAATGTATTTTCACGTAAAACTGGGCGAGTTTCGGTAAGCCCCGAACAAAGCAGCAAACTGTTAACTTTGACGCATTACTCAGACCAGTTCTAGTACTGGTATGTAGTAAAAGTTACAAATTTCGAGGATTCCTGAACGCCTCACAGACGGCTGCCTTCATTGGAGCGTCAAGATGGTGGTATGTGTCGCTCCTGCTGCAGGGTTCTGACCCAAAGCGCGCACGTTCGACTCGTTCTGCCTCTGTTCTAACTCCTCTCCGTTTCATGACAGAAGTTCGGGCTGCAGTTTAAAGCCAACCTGGAAAATGTGACAAATGTAAGGCCGCTGGGGGAAGACTTCCGCTGGTTTCTGAAGGTAGGATGGCGAGAATGCTAGTATGCTTTTATGTATAACCCTGTTTTTAATTCACTGTCGAAAACTGCTCCGTGTCCTTTGCTGATTGGTTGATCCCATTCAGTTTCAGATCAATGAGGAATTTGATTTGAGCTGCACACATGTGTATGATGTAGTTTGCTGTGTAGCTGCCTCAGAAACAGCACCAGGCATGCTAAAAACAACCATGCATGGGGGCGGGGGGAGGAGTGGTGCGCTCTCTGCCATGTCAGCAGCATCCCCATGACTGTAACATTTATATATTAATATATATATTTTTTCATAATTGATCTATTTATCTATCTATCTATTTATATGATCTTTAGGCCTTAATCATCAAACTTGAGATGAGGGGGAATTGCTTACTTCCCATTAAAGATCGCAATATGAAAAGAGCAAATGTTAATTAAAGAATGATCGAAGGTGAAATAAAGAATATTGCGGAAAAAAATGTAAATATTTTTATCTTAACTGGCAGTTCAGGTAAAATCCGCACTGACAAACACACCTGGCTTCATCCGGGTTACTGTCTGATGTGGAAAAAAATTACACACTTACATAAAAATAATTATCTTCACACGTAAGTTATGTATTATGGCAGTGACAAATCTGACGACACACGAACAAAAACCCAACCTGACCGTCCCTAGTAAGACATGTATGGAGGAGTATTAGTGCCATTATTGGTAACTGATGTCCACAGAAAAGTACATTTCTGCCAAGAAAAACAAAGAAACTTTGGGATTAATTTGACATATTTGCAAGAAAAAGCATGGATATTCTTTTATGTCAAAGTCATACATTTGTTAGAAAACGAGGACACATTTTTACTCTTAAGGACATACATTTGCAATATTAAAAAAGACGCTGTGTGACCTACCAATGTGAGAACGTTTTAGAAAAATAATTCTTATAGTTATTAGAAAATGTACTAAAATAATTAAGTCAGCACTCCTCTAATGTAGAGGTGGTAAACATAGGGGATGTACATCTTTTTGTCGCAAAAGTGTGACTTTAAAATGAGAGTAAATTTCCAACTTTATAATGTTGTAGCATATCTTTATTACAATAACATAAATGTATTTCTTTAATCATAGAAAATTGTATTTTTTTTCTTGAAAATCTATTACTTCAACACCAGAGAATATTCAAGCTTTTTTCTTGTGAGTATTTGCTTTTTATTTGTTTCCGTTTTATTTACAATGGCCCAAATGCGCCACCGCCATAGCAACGAGAAGCAAAACAGTGGTATTGTTGCTCATTCTGTGCTAGTCAGCCCTGATTTAATATTTTGCTTACAAGCAGGAGTTTTAGACGATGCTGAGATTTCCTGATTGCAAATCGATTTTGCTGTGTTGTAGTATTTTAAAAAAAAATCATACAAAACTGATTGTTCCAATGTTGAACAGTAAAAAGACATTGATAAAGACAAAAACAAAAAAAATACGTAGCAAACCTTTGCGACTTGGAGTTAATGCTCTGTCGTTATCTGTCGCACGGCTCACACACTCACCCTTCGTTTTCTCCTCCCTCCTTCAGCTGAAGTGTGGAAACTGTGGGGAGGTCCCGGATAAGTGGCAGTATGTGACTCTAATGGTAAGCAGAAAAAACATCATTTTTTAAAACACTCGCCGTCCCGTAGATCAACATTCGGCCGGTCTCTGTGTCGACAGGAGAGCGTTCCGCTGAAGGGAGGCCGAGGGAGCGCCAGCATGGTCCAGAAATGCAAACTTTGTGCGAGGGAGAATTCAATAGGTGCGCATGAGTGCATCATTAAATGCGTCACCTGTCCGTTTGAGATGTTTGAACTAATCAGAGGCCAATTTTCTCCATCGCAGATATCCTGAGAGACACAATTACCCCTTACAATGTAAGTAGACCGTCTGGTACCAGGTGGCCTACCACGGCTCAGTTGTGTTGTTTTTTTTTGTATTTTTTTATATTTCTTTAGGATTGAAACAATTAATTGGATTAATCGTGATTAATCGGTTATTGAAATAACTGTCAACTAATTTAGTAACTGATTAATCTTTACACATCAAATACACAGACGCTTAAAAAGGCCATTTTCTGAAAGAACAACACACCCAGAGCAGTACTTAAGCCAAAACTGTACAAGAAAAAATCTACAAATGAAAAACCTTTATCCGTAAAGAGGCTTCGTTTACGACAAATGATCAAGCGTTCACTAAAGGAACGCTGTCGTTGCATTTTAGGCAATAAAACTTTTATTTTCTTATTCAAAAAAGGAATTAAATTGTTTGTATCTTTTATGTAATTCTGATGAAAGGTGTAGGCGATTGAATGAAAAACCAGCAGAATGTGACGATTTTGTTTTCCAGTTAATCGATTACTCGTCAGAATAATCAAATATCAACTCAAATAATCATTAGCTGCTCTCAAAACCCGTGTCGATAGTTTCGACACGGGTGGTCATAATATAATTTTATAAAACATTAATATATGTATATATACATGAACTTCATTGTTTTCTTTTCGGATTATATGTTTTTTTTTGTTTTTTTTTTTCAGTTTTCCTTTGAAATCCTTCTCCTTTATAACAAACAAAGCGTGTGACTGTGTCTGTTTTTCATTCCCACGGCGCCGTGTGTTCTCTGGAACGAAGGCGTCGGACAACGAGACATTCAAGACGATGGTGCAGTTCGAGTGTCGGGGCCTGGAGCCGGTCGACTTCCAACCGCAGGTGAGAAACTTTCTGTCGTTTTATTCCTGATCAGGCAGATTCATGAAAAACCTCAGAGTTCTGTAAAACTCTCTCTGTGAAGCTCCTAGACTGCATTTAATTCAATTAGTAGGATTTAGATGTAAAAACAGCTACTGTAATAGTTTCATACTGTTTTTTTTTTGTTTGTTTTGTTAATGGCGGTTACTGATTCACTGGATTTTTTTTTTTTGTACTAAAGTGATGCATCACTCAGGCATAACATTATGACCACCTTTAGTTTGCTGGTGTGCTGATCTGCAGAGTATGGACTCTTGTGTTATCTGGCTGCAAGATATTAGCAGTTAAAATGAACTTTAAGTCGTTTTGTGAAGTTTTCTAATCCCAGCTGTTGACTTCAAACAGGTTTGGATCGTTTGAAGTACATAAATTACAAATGTATATGTATGTTTTTTTCTCAGTTTTTATTTATTCACAGACGTGAAAATTTCAGATCAGCACACTTTGACTTTTAAAGCTATTAAATCAAAGATTCTACAAAAATAGCATGCACTTTGTGACTCCGATTGTAGGGTTTACCCAAAGTATTTTCCTCTCCTTCTGATCTACATCACAAATGGTTTTTTCTATTGTTTGTTTTTTTTTGTTTTGTTTTTATCTCTAGTGTGGAGATAAAAAGGTTACTAAAAGGTTACTTTTTTTTTAGTAAAGTTTGGATTGAATTGAATATAGCGCCACCTGTCCTCCTGCAGGCCGGTTTTGCTGCAGAGGGAGCGGAGACTGGAACGCCGTTTCCTGAAGTCAACCTGCTAGAAAAAGTAAGAACATTGTGGCCACCTTGTCCCAAAAGTTATTTTGTTAGATTATTAATCCACTGTTCCCGAGAGTGTTACTTTTCTTTCTTAATATGTCTATTTTACTTTTTTTTTTTTTTAAATGTCCTCACGTTGCACATCTTAGGATTGGAACGACTACGACGACAAAGCCAAGGAGTCTGTGGGAATCTATGAAGTCACGCATCGATTCATTAAGTGTTGATGTTCGTTCAGGTTTCTTGGATTATGCTCAATAGACGTGAACCTTGTGCATTGTTTTAATAAAAGTGAAGATGATGACTTCAGATGGGTTTTTTCTTCATCATAGTTCACTTTAAAAACATTTTCTTCAAAAATAATTGATTATAAATATATCACAACTTTAGTTTTTCATATTTCTTTCCACAAAGGCTGACAACTGGCTTACCAGTCAGGCGAAGGTTGATTGATTTAAAATGTGATTGTTGTTTCAATCACTTTTTAAAGCTAAATTATTCTCTGTCAGGTGACATTTTTGGTTTATCAAATATCACAGTGGAAGAGGTCTTACCCGTTGGACATTTTTCTGCCTGTCAGGTCTTTTTTGTTGAGGGACTTCTTTTTGTAATATAAAATGAGCATTTAATATCTAAAAGAAATAATCATCAACTCTGTTTGCCTTGTATATACACATAATTTAAAGCACACCTTTTGGGTAATATGGAGGGCTGTAAGCCACAATTAAATTATTAAGACTTCAAATATATCAGTAAATAAAATTATAAGCATTTGCAATTTATTAAATGTGGCATTAGTAAAATTGATTTGAATACATGGTTCTGAATGTTCTCCTGCTCTGGGTTAGACTCTAGCGCCACCATGTAAGGTTGGATGGAAAAGCATTCCGGTGTTGACATCTTTCATAAACTTTGAAATAAAAAGTTTCTCGGCCGGTAGATAATCGCTGAACTACAAAACTACAAAAATGGCCGAACTGGGTGGAGTGGAACTCTGCGACCTGGATGGGCCGGCGCGTGAAATGTGTCATTCACTTTTAAAGAGACCGCAGCAAACCGAGTGTCTCTTAAACACGCTCCAGACCGGGGGGTAAACGAGGGGTGTTTGTGGAGCTGCAATAACGAGGAACCAAAGCATTGCAGTTGTGCTTCGTATTGACTACAAGAATGATGAAGGAATGATTTTAAAGCGTGACATGTCCACTTTAATAATAGCCACATCTAAGTTTGTTACCCAATTCAATCGTTCAACATTTCTTTCAGGTAAGTGACACATCTCGTATGAAAAAGACGATCTATGTTGGTAGGCGTCGTCCTCGCGGTGCTGTCACAGCCGCTGTTTTTCCACTCTGAAATCAGGGCAAGTGAGGAAAGGAGCAACCATGGCACCTGGAAAAAAGAACCGAGTGTTTGTTATCGGCGTGGGCATGACGAAGGTAATATTTTTATTCTTTACTCACCTGCTTCGACTTGTAGCGTAGTACTTCCGACCAGGCGCTGAGAAGTTTGAACGTTAGCATTGGAGGCTAATTCCAGACTTACGGGACTTGCTACTGAAAGTTTCCCTGCTGTTATCAAACTCGTCTATTCATGGGAGAATAGACATTTACAAACGCCATTACCCTGAATGAAACAGAATTCTTCTTAATATTATTAAGGTACATAAATGGTCACTGCACAACTCTGGAAGCTAAATTCAAGCTTTGAGGATTGATAGAGCTGTGTTTTCTGTCGCGGCACCAGTGGGTCATAGTTTAAAGTCCAAAGAGTTTGCAAAGTGGGTCAGAGGTCGTCTTTCTGAGAGGGTTGGTTAGTCCCCTTTTTGCAACTAGCTTTCAGCGGCCTAAGTTGGACTTTCTAAGAATTAAAAAAAATACAAAAATAGGTCTGTTAACATATTCATAGTAGAAACAAAATGCTTTGAATTCTGCTGATGGCACTTTTTGTCTTTACTTTCTTTGTTTGTGGCCTGAATACACAACAAAATATGTAGAAGGATGTATTAAATATATAACAAATGCAAAGTGAACCACTTTGAAATTCTTCTTATGATTTAATCAGATGAACGTGTAACGTTTTGGGGGGTCGTACGTAGATCTGTCTGCTTTACTTATGAGTTTTTTGTACAGAAAAAAAACAAACAAACAAACAAAAAGACTTGCAGAGTTTTAGGGTAATATTTTTTTCATATTTGGCACAAAGGATGTTGTTTTTTGACATAACAGGAGGGGGTGGGGGAGAGAACCTAACCATTTGGAGAGAGAACGGGTTATAATTTCTAATGTTCAGAACCGTTGATGGGTTTGGGTTGTCTGTGTCTTCCTGCAGTTTGACAAGCCTGGAGCCAGAGGGGACTACGACTACCCTGACATGGCTAAAGAAGCAGGTGATGATTGATGCAACGAGATGGAGCTTGTTTTCATTTGGAAGACATGTGCACAGCCATAAATAATGACATTTGTTCTAACGATTGGCCACTCCAGAACCTTGACTTTGTTGGGGCTTTTTTTTGTGTCATGTCACATAAAAATCACGTATGATCCTCGTTTGTTTGTGTTGTAGGTGAAAAAGCTCTAAAAGATGCAAAGATCCCGTATTCGGCCATTGAACAGGCCTGTGTAGGGTATGTTTACGGTAAGACTCTCAGTGAAATATGTTTGGGTTTTTTTTATATTGGTTTTTATATAAAAATTCCTATATTATAAATTTCAGTAGACCTGAATGCTAACGTCTGTTTCTTTGCTGCAGGGGACTCCACGTGTGGCCAGAGAGCGATTTACCACAGCTTGGGTCTGACGGGAATCCCCATCGTCAACGTGAACAACAACTGCTCCACCGGCTCCACCGCTCTCTTCATGGCTCGTCAGCTGATCCAGGGAGGTGAGTCAAAGAAAGAAAAATAAACGCCAGACTTTATGGTGCGTTCACGCCAGCCCTGTTCAGTCCGCTGTGGTCCAGCTACAGTTGGTTTGCTCAGAAAGTCCGGTTCATTTTGGGGGTTTTGTGAGCGCGCAATCAAACCAAAAAAGTGAACTCTGGTCCACCTGAAAACCTGGTTGAAGTGACCTCTGGCATGGTTCGGGTACGCATGTGGATGACGACTGCGGACCATGCTGCAGAGCATTCTGGGTAACCAAAACAAACTTGAGTCTAGCTCTAAAGGGAGAAACGGTTCGTGGTGTTTTAAAAGTGACAAGAGAATTCCTCCAACCGTGAACATATGACATCACTTCACTTTTGTTTACATTTTGTGAAGACGAAAGCAGCGCCCGGTGTCTTCTCCTGAGGTTTTTTGTGTTGTTTCCTTCAGTGATTCTTGGCGCAGCGCCTCCACAGGCGAGGGGTGGGAGCAGGTTTCCTGCGGGTTTGGATCATTTGACGCAGTGCAGTGTGAAAGTGAAGCGCACCAACTGACAATGTAACAAATGTTGAAATTTCTATCCCCAATAGAACCAAGTCTACTGGACTATCATGTGAAAACAGCCCTTTTTTTTTTTTTTCAAGAAAACCAGACAAGACGGCGTACCGTTTGGATAAACACAACTTGTGCCTGATCACTTGAGTCTAATAATGTCAGTTTAAAAAAAAAACATCAAATAGCAACAACCTTTGCAGTAGACTCCGAGCCCTAATTGAATTCAAGTCTCGTTAATGTCTTGCAGGTCTTGCTGACTGCGTGCTTGCTCTTGGTTTTGAGAAGATGGAGAGAGGCTCCTTGACCTCAAAGGTACGACTCTTACAGTCTCATCATTTCTTGATGAGCAGCAGAACAGAGTGTGTCTCTCCTTTCTTCCTTCGTTGTTTGGTTCATCCCATCCCTCCGCTTCATTATTTACTTTCTCCTCTGTCCTTTCTCCCTTCTTTGTGAATGTTTGCATCTTATGATGTGAAATAACAGCAACAGAACTGAGGACTCTTTAAAATTCAAAGATTTCTCCATGAAAATGGTCAAACCCCCGATCATTCTCGTCTTTTATTTTTGTATTGCAAGTTATCCATGTTATGTAGCTGCAAACTGATTTTGTGTCTTTCTTTCTTTCTTGTTTTCAGTACATGGATCGGACCAATCCAATGGACAAGCACATGGAGGTGATGATCAACCGCTACGGGATGGCGGCGGCACCAGGAGCGCCGCAGATGTTTGGCAACGCCGGCAGGGAGCACATGGAGAAATACGGTACTTTTTAAAAATGCTATCAGCTTAAATTTGTGGATGAAATAAAACGTAATAGAGCAGCAATGATTGCATCTGTAAAGTCATTGCTGAGATCATTTCATGCTTTAGTGTTGTGTTAAAGCACTTTGTGCTCCAGAGCGATGCCTGCTGTCAGAGAGTTAAATCTATGTGGCAGCTCCTGAGTTTTTCTGTTCTGGTTAATAAGTAATGATATAATGTAATTTGTTCTGTATTAATAATACATTAAATCTGCGCTTTAGAATTTATCCAGAAAAAAATAACTTAGGGGAGCTGAGGGCGCTACATATTTTTGAAGGTAGCTGAAGTGCTAAGCTAAAAATTAGCTCCACTATTAGCGGATTAGCGAAAGTTTGCTGACTGCTATTTATTATCTTACATGTAAGATTACATTCAAGTGATTTTTTTTTTTGATTTTTTTTTTTTATCATATTATTTTCATATGTGGTGATTACTTACAGTATAAATGCTGACACGGCAAAGCTTTTCATTTCTTTTCTAACATCAGATTTTTTTTGTTTTGTTTTTTTTTTTCCCCACTTTTTTAGGCACAAAACCAGAACACTTTGCCAAGATTGCCTGGAAGAACCACAAGCATTCCACAAATAACCCGTAAGATGGAGGGGAAGTAGCAGTTTGTGTCCTTGGGTTTCACTTTTGTATGTTACACCATCAGGTGTGTTGTTTTTTTTTTTTTATCGTCTGCAGGTATTCCCAGTTCCAGGATGAGTACAGCTTGGAGCAGGTGATGAACTCCAGGAAGGTGTTTGACTTTCTAACTCTGCTGCAGTGCTGGTAGGAATATCATTTATACCTTTTCTAATAATTTTGTTCTTGTTTCCTTTTTTAGTATTTACTGTCATGCTGGATTGTAAATTAGTGTAGTTGTCATTTTAACCTTGTTTTGTATAACCTTTATTTGTTCAGGGACAACAGATAGAAAAATATCTTTTTGGCTACTTCTGGTGCATTTACAGAGATATTAATGTGCATTATCCCTCCCAAAATTAATTTCATTCCAAATTGTATTAGTGGAAACTATTAGCCTTAGAAGCAGAGATTAACCAGAGTATTGTTTTCTCCCTACAGCCCAACTTCAGATGGTGCTGGGGCTGCAGTTGTGGCCAGCGAGGCCTTCGTTAGGAAGCACCGCCTTGAAAGCCAGGCGGTGGAGATCGTGGCTCAGGAGATGGTGACGGACTTTCCCTCCACATTCAGCGAAAACAGCTGCATTAAGATGGTACGCTGCGTGAAACGAACCCGCCCTGATGATTAACGGACAGTTTTGAGAGCCGTGAGCGTTTTCCCCCGTGGCGTGCAGGTGGGGTACGACATGTCTCGGCTGGCGGCTAGGAAGTGCTTCGAGGCCGCGGGTCTGAAGCCGGGCGACGTCGACGTGGTCGAGCTGCACGACTGCTTCTCCGCCAACGAGCTCATCACATACGAGGCTCTGGGCTTGTGTGAAGAAGGTAAAGCGGGGACTGTGTCGTCGAGCTTATTTTATGTTTTCCTGTGCGCGTCGGGGTTTCCTGTAGGAGTTTTTAAAACTGCGGTTCCGTCTGACGCTGCTGATCAGGGAGTCTTCAAGTCGTCTCTGAAACTTTGCGTGTGAGGGTCGAACTATATTAATTAACTACGTTCATGTTGTTCAAATGCAACATGCATTAACATTTGGGACGTTTTCACAGATTTGAGCTAAACGTTTCGTCAACTCAACCTTCCATTTTCTTTCACCTGTTCTTTCCCTCTACTTCGGACTGTCGCCTCTAGTTTTGCTTCACAGTCAGACAGGAAAGGTCCAATGTGGTGTCAGTTTTTTCAAAATAAAGTCCATTTTAACATTTCATGATATTTCAAGTGTGCAAATATAGACAAGTTAAACTTATTTGATAATCATTTACTTCTGAAAATGCGTCATTTTTGAAGAATCCCATTTTTATTTCTGTTTTTTAGATTTTGAAATAAAGTAAAACATAAAACTGCAGGAAAAAAGTTTTCCCTCTGTGGGATGTTGAGATGTACAGGAAACACCCCAAGAAAGCAGAGGTTCCAACTTAATGGCAAAAGAAAGATCTGAAACAATCCCGCTGGGGGGAACTGCTTATAAATTTAATAATAGCATTCGTTACCAAATTTCTATTCTGTTCCACGTCCCCGCCGCCGAAAAACGCCCCACAGCATGACCCCTCCACCTCTGTGCTTTACAGTTCAGGTTGATATTCAGTTTTCCAGCACACACAGTAAGACAAACACTTCATTTACTTTCATTTTCTTCCCCATGTTTGCTGACCCACACATAGTTTGTTCCTAGCTTTAAAATGGCGTCTTACAGCCGTCTTTCAACTCTAGCTTTCTTTCCATAAAGATCCGATTCGGGGAGTGTGTCAACAGCTGTTGTCCCGTTTGTGTTTTCCAGGTAAAGCAGGAGAACTGATTGACAGAGGGGACAACACTTACGGAGGGAAGTTTGTGATCAACCCCAGCGGCGGTCTCATCTCTAAAGGACATCCTCTCGGTGCAACAGGTACGCAGACAGCATCATTGTTGAGCCTCCCTTTTACTTTGCTTGTTGGTTTCAGAAATGTAACGTTTTTTTGTTAGTTTCACCATTTTCTTTTCGGGAAATGTAAATTTTGACTCTCTGAAAAGTTTCCATCGTGGCCACTAGAGGGCATCTGTCTTCCAGTAGTGGACAGTGAGCCTGGAAGTGGGTTAAAGTGATGCTTAGCCTGCATGAGAGATCCCGGCCCGCCTCTTGTCTTCTGTAATCTGTTCACATTTTAAATCACTGACAACAAGCAGACTGGGCCACTGGTTCAGCCTGCTTCTGCAGCATCAGGCCGGCCGTGAAACGCTCAAATCCACTGGAGCTGGCCGAGGAGAGGAGCCCGTTTCTGTCTCTCTGCTTTATACTTTTATGTCTAATTTGTTTTCTCACTGCCTGACCTTCTTTAATCACACGATTTCCCAGATCGAGTCGTCGGTGCTTTCCTCCTTCGATCGCTCCGAGCCGATAGATCCTCTTTCAGATTATTCTCTTGACATCCAGAAACTGAATATTGTTATAAACAAAACATTTGTTTTTTTTTTTATAAAACTGTGGTCTTATTAGCAGGCAGTAACAACATTTCCTTTGGTTAATCGAATCAGAAGTCTCACAGGAGAGGTTTGGGCAGCTTGAAAAAGATCTCCAGTTCTAATTATCTAATCAACAACAAACAAAGTTACAGATAATATCATTATAACTATAATAATCGTTACATCACAGTATGTTTGCAGCAGTAGGAATACAGTAACCAGTGAACAGAGTTTACAGGACCTGGTGTCTTTCTGCTACAATCACTGGAGACACCGACTGCAACCAGCGGATCTCTGTTCCACTCACTGAGACTGTTGGCACCAATCGACTGGACCTCTGTTGAGTTAGGTCAGCAGAGGGGGGGTGAATATTATTTAATTGTCATTATTAAGTAGAAATCAGTTTTTATCATATTTTCTTTATTATTGAAGTTTTGTTTTTTTTTTTTGCCAAAAAAGCCAAATTATGTTAACCAGGGTTGATTGGTAAAAGTAATAAATAGGGTAAAACATCCAACACTGAATAAAAACACAACATCTTAAGTAATTTTAATGTAGTTTTTAGTGCAAATGTCTTAGTACACTTGAAATAAGACAAAACTACCTTAAAATGAACTTTTCAGCAAGAAAACAGGAGTTTGTTTTAAGTCAACAATCCCTTTATACCGATGAAAAAAAAGATTAGTTATAAGTGAAATAATCTGCCAGTGGAACTACAAATTTTAAATCAATATTAAGGAATTAATTACTTACAACAAGCTCCTATTTCTTGCTGAAATGTTACTTGTAAGGAAGCTTTGTCTTATTTCAAGTTTACTAATGTATTTGCACTAGAAACTGGACTAAAAGTACCTAGTAAGATTTAGCTTTTCCACAACGTGAAGTGAGTGGTTGTAATCTTTTGCTGATTATTTAATACCTAGCATGAACTATTTATCAGCCGACTCTTTACGTCTTCCCAGAGGAGCCATCTGTAGATCTCCTAATTAGCATTCCAGCTAATAAATTCCCTTGCAGAGTATTAAATCAGAGCTGTTGAATGGCAAAATGCATATGAAGGCTAATTAATGTGGTATGAAATGTTTAGCTGTAATTTCAGGGCAGCAGAGGAGCAGCCGCCTGTGAGATTATGGAGTGAGTTGTCAGATTAGCAGTCGTCATGGTGCCTCTCTGAGTCCGATAGCTTTAGTTTTTCCATTCGTACGTCCCCATTTCTTTAATTGAACAACGAAATGCTGTAATTGCTCTTCCTTTTGAGTATTCTCCAGTGGCAACATGCTGTCTGTTTGCATCGAGGTAGCTGCGTCTGTGGTTTGCTTCTATATGTATCAAGTTTATTAGTTTTTTTTTTTTGTTTTGTTTTTTTTAGCAGCAGCAAAGCCGGAATTATAATTGGACACTTGAATCAGCCTGTCCAGCTGTCAATGTTTAAAAGAATTGTAGATAAGCAGCAACAATAAGAGAATTCTGCTAGCAAGATCGGGAAAACGGAGTCTGTCTCTTTAAATGAGATCTGGATTTATTAACCTGGGCTTTGTTGGAGGAGTTCTTGCTCCTCAAAGAACTTGTGCAACAAACCTTGCTATAGAAATTAATTTATGATCAAATACTTTTTTTTGTTTTTTTTTTGTTAAAGGGGCAGTGTTGGGTAAAATTGCCTTTTTTTTTGTTGTTTTTTTTCTTTTGCTTTATATCGTGTTAGAATGTTATTCCCACATCAGAAACATGCCTAGAGCTTTGGTTTAATTCTTCCAGGCATGTTTGAGAAATCACTGAATCTCCCGTGGCAACCATTTGGGGGTGCCTAAGCATTTGCTCCCACAAAGTCCTACCCGTTTCTACAAAGCTCCGTTTTCAGAACCGCAGTCTTCAGCTAAACACCCGTCTCCCACAACTCCCTCACTCGGCTCCTTCAGACTAGCCAGCAGCAATTTGCAAACACCTGGTGGAGGAGCAGGAGCTTCTTAAAGAGACAGTGGTCCAATTTTAAGGTGTCAAATTGGAAAGTCAATGTTTTTTTGTTTTTTTTAAAGGTAGAGATTGGTTTATTGTTAGCATAGCAATTTTTTGCCTTATTTTTTCGCATTTCTGCTCTGATTTCAGGATTTGGCAGCAGCTTCAGATCAAGCTCCATTATGCAGAATCTTTTTTTTTCCCTGTCTTTATCCTTCCAGAACTTATGTTTCTCCCTCTAAAACAGCCTCAAAATTAGAGAATTAATTCACAAATAATGATGCCAGCTTTTGCACATATAATGCAAGATATATGTATTTTACCTTTTTACCTCAGTTTGTCCACATTTGAGTGAAGCACATTGGTGATGAGCAGATTTCCATTTTTTTATTTTTCCCTTTTTATTATTGTTATTATTATTGGAACAACAAATAAAAAGGTCAATGCAGATACACAAAGAGCAGAACACAGAATGTCATATGCAGCAAATTTATAACAACTCAAAGGTAACATAGTTACTTAATGATTGTGCTATAAAATGCCCGGAAAATACATGATACCACCACTTTAACAACTGAACATGTCTGTATTTCCGTTGCTAGATTTGTGCTTTCACAAAGTTTACCAAAAGGGAGATGGTATGAGCAGAGTACAGTGTATGCTGAGGCTTTGTGCCTTAAGGTCACCTTCATACAGTACAGTTTTATGTCTCTTGAGAGTTGTTCCTTTGAGGGTTTCCTGCCGTTCAAAAGACAATCTTTTCCTGCATTTAAACATGCAAGTTCATAAAAGGAAGCCTAGCAGACGTGCCTCCGTTTCCTTCGCTGCATCTTGTCCGTATGCTGACGACGACGATCGTTTTTCCGACTGTAAAGTCCGCTTCCCACATCATCGGCCTCTCTTTGTGGGGTGTGTGTGTGTGTGTGTTCCTCATAGGGCTGGCTCAGTGTGCCGAGCTGTGCTGGCAGCTGCGAGGACAGGCTGGCAGGAGGCAGGTCCCCGGAGCCAACGTGGCCCTGCAGCACAACATTGGCCTGGGGGGAGCCGTGGTCGTCACAATCTACAAGATGGGGTTCCCCCAGGAGTCCAGGTGACCCGTCAGAACCACTTTGTGACATTATTCCAGCGCACCGCAACAGTATTTGTATCCATTTAACTCCTTCAGCGTTAAATTCTGTGTCTTTTCAGATACCAACTGTGTGACGTTTGATGTGTTTAATATGATAGGCAAACACAACGTAGCGCTTAATTGGGAAGAGGAAAATTCTGACCAGAATCCGAAAGTACTTTATTGATCACCACGGTGAAATTGCTTATTTGTTGAGAAACTACTCTCATCCAAAGAAGTCATGTATCTAAAAATAAGGCCTTAAAATGTGTTTAATTAATTAAGAAAATAAAAATAATATTGACCTTAAATACATGAATCGCAAGTCTTAAATTTTTGTCATCACGATATACCCTTGCTAGCTAGGTATATTAGCTAATAGGTATATTAGTTATTAGCTAATATACCTAGCTGAGTACTAATATGTCCCTAGGTATATTAGTACCTACTTGTATACTTAGCTAGCAAGGATATATTAGTAGCTAGTTACTGATAGCATTACTTCTGCTATCAGCATTACTTCTGCTACTGGTAGTTTGTTAGCGGTAGCATCACTTCTGTTGCCAACCCACACAAGCCTTTCTGCACTCTGTGCAAAGAAAAAAAAAAAGAAGTGTGTAAGTTTGGCCCTGTGGGGGTTAAGACTGTAGAGAGCCATATGCAGTGTGAGAAACACAAAGCTGTGGCCAAGAACTACAAAAGTATATTTACGGGACTTTTTTTATTTAAAATTTTATTCAAGGTGACATTAAAAAGGTCTTATAAAGTTTTAAATTGCACTTGGTGAAACCTGCAGATACCCAACAAGAGGTTTCAGCTCGTAAAAAAGGGTTGGGAATGCTGTTGCAAGGCTTTGTATCTTAGTGCTGTCAACAGTTCGTAACCCTCGTTTGCATATAGTCAGCATTTGCGTTGTTAATTTTCTGTGTTTCTGCAGCATCTACCCACAGAAACAGCGGAGAGTACAGTCCTAAAAGTATTTAATGTTCCCTGAGGCTGCTGTTTAATCCTTGACCCTTAGAGATCCAAGTTGTGTTTCTCTGTCTTTAATTCCGACGTTTTCTTCACTTTTTCCCTCCTACATTTAGTCCAAAATGTGGTCCGTCCTGTATATTTAGAAGTCAGATCAGGCCACTTTCTGTTTAGCAAAACAGAAACCTGTATCTCCTACCGTTGTAACCTACGTACTTGCATGTTGTGGTAGAAAATGAAATGTGGTCCTAAATGGTCGAGCTGAATGGGGAAGAATTTTAATTGTGCTGTGCAGCTCGGCCCACGCTTCTGTGGAGCAGTAAGAGCTTCGACTCCGGTCTAATTCCACTTAAGTCAGCGACCGCAATTAAGAGGTTTTCTGCTAGCGGGTGTTTGGACTGGATGTGTGTGTTTGATCACACCAAGGGAGAGCTTGTAGCGTTAGCGGTGCTGCACTAAAGATACATGTTTTTAAAAGAAAAAGTTGTAATTTTCATCTTTTTATGTAGGCAGAACCAAACTGATACAGATATCCTCAGTGGAAATGCATTTATTCATTTTATTTGCTTATTTTTAATTCTCCTAGGTATGTCATCGGTTCAGCAGCCAGCAGCTCCAGTGATGGGGATCTTGAAGGGTTTAAAGCTTATCCCGTCTTCAAGGAGATTGAGAACCATCTGCTGAAGGTTTTTATTGGTTTTGTGTGTTTTTCTACATAGAAAATCAAATCGAAATTAAGTTATTTTGTCACAAACTTAATTTTTGTTTTCCCCTCTCTTGTGCCGAGTGCTTATTTCTGTTATTACTGGCATATTTACATGCAGAAAGTGAGAACGTCTGCTACATTTTGCATCACTCGCATTCAAAGTCCAGCCCTCCTAAAAGTTAATGTCCAGATATAGGTTTGACATATCGCAGTATTCGATACATACAGTGGCATTTAGAATATGTTCTCCGTAATTATATGTTAATCGTATAAATATCGATTCTTACTTTGTACCTCCTTTTGTCAACAGCTGGACAAAAGCAACGCATTTTGCAGCTGTTTTCCACATCATCCAGCTGCAGTGATTCTCCACAAGTTCAGATTCAAAGCAAAGCAGCAGTCTGGCTTCTCAGTTTAAAAAAAAAGAACAAAAAAAAAAACACTAAAATGACGCAAGACTGAACAAAACTAGCAATAAATCATCTTTGTGTTTTAATAAGATGAACAGAAACATTGTAAATTATCCATGTTGTTTGCATTAGGTGTCATATTACGCCTTTACAAAGACTAGAAAACAGCAGCATGAAGATGAGAATATGAAACGACTAAATCAACAGGCGACACAGAACGCAGATACAGGCCAAGCAGCAACATATTATGCAGTTCAGAGACGAGCCACCAGAACGTTAGCCAAGCAACACACACTGTGGGGCTTGTTACAGAAAGCAGTACTTTTAGACATGATTTAATATAAATACTTCAATGGGAAAGGGAACATCGGTTAATAAGTATGAAAGCAAAATATGACTCATTCAGCAAACGGTTCAAACAAACGCGGCTAAAAGTAGCAGCAGGGCGGATATCAGGATGAAAACCGTCTGAGCAAATGACTTCTAACCTAATTTCTCACCGTTTGACGAAGGCAGAGATATTAAAGTTTATCATCTTTTATTAGTTTATCAGACAAACCCTGGCATTCTGAACGGTTCTGAGTGAGACGGAGTCTCTGTCAGGCCGACTTGGTGCTAAGTTACATCTGTTTGACGTCAGGACATGGAAAACTCAGAAGGTTTCTGCATGAATGTGGGTGGATGGTGAGCCGTACGTTCACCACGGTTACCATAGTGAACTATAACTAATGAAATAATAAAAACGGAAATCGAGAAAACATTTCCGGGCAATTGAAATAAATAAAAATGCAAATTAATGGAGAAAAACTGTTTAACTAACCGGAACTAGATCGTGTGATTATAAAACTAAAAAATACTGACATTAGAGATATAATGCCTGTCCTATTTATTAGACTTTCGAACTCATGTGAAATTGATTTTCTTTTCTCCACACAAGCAGTTTGTCGTCTGTTGGCAAATTACGTCACTGCATACTCCTCCTGGCGGCTTCGCTAGTCCGCAAAATCATGACAGCAAAAATTTGGAAAAGGTACCAGATTCAGTTGGCTGTTCAACAAAAACTGAATACATTTTTTTTTTTTTTTTAATTCTTTACCCGATTGATGTAAACATAATCACAGTACAGTACTGTGACCTTATTGAGTTCTGCGCCAAAAATGTAACCAAAGCACAAAAAAAACTAAAACTACTCCAATAACCAACAAAAACTAAAGTAAAACTAAACAATATTTCACTAGTAAGAACTAGCTTAGCACATTCTACAAACTAATTAAAGTAATTGAGTTAGACAAACAAAAAGTCACAAATAAAACTAAACCACAACGAAAAAGCTAAAACTATTATAACTCTGGCGTTCGCTAGGAAAAACAGCTACCAGACAATTCGACGGAGTTGGGCAGTGGTTGCTATGGAAACTCGTATTCAAATAGCCACGCGCTTGTCATTTTAGATGACGCACAAATTGCAATACATTGACTGTGTTTGTTATAATCACCCAGTTGTAGTTTAAAGTTGTGGGCTATCTAAAGGTCATGAACCTTATCGTTTAGCCTTTTCAAAGCTCAAAGCCCCCCCCCCCCAACGCAGTGCATGATGGTTAACTGGTCTTTAAAAACTAGTGTCTAGTTTTTTTTGTTTTTTTTCTTCCTTTTTTTCTTTTTTAAAGTTGTCAATTTAATCCCTCCATGCATCTTCTGTTGCTCCTTTGACAAAAGAGCCCCAAGTCCTCTCTGACCCTGAGTTTGGGAAATTGGCTGTAGAGAATGATGGATAACAGATGAAAGGGGCTGGGGGGGGCCATGAAGCATAACGAGGCCTGACCTTCATCTGTCTGTGCGTTAGTGTGAAACATACCATCAGTAATCACGGAGGTGAGCGCTCCCCGTGTGTGTGACATGGTTTTCAATTTGCTTTATAATTAAAAATCATTTGTCTTTGATACCGCTAATTGCAAACCACTGAAACCAACTGCCTCCCGAAGACGCCTAATTGGTGTGTAATTTAATCTCAGTCATCTGTCGGCAACAGTCTTTCTGTGAAAGACTCAGGGGTTTAGTAGAGAACAAGGAACACAGCGGACAGGTCAGGCTCAGCTGTCGAGAGCCTTGAAGGGGCAGTAATATGCTATGCGACATAGCTCCATTTCATAGCACAATGAGGTAACTGTTACCTTCAGTTGTTACAAAAATCAAATGTGACTGAAAAGAAATTTTACTTTGTAATTTAATGCCTTGAAACTGGGCTTTCGTCACTTTAAGAAGCTCTTTCTGAAATTCCGTCTTCAAGAAGTCATCACAACATGGCTTCTCTATTAACCCTTTAACAACGTTTTTACCAACGTCTCACTGAGCAGTAGCTCACATAATGTTCTCAGCAGATGCCCACTGTTACCAGGTGTTTGCTAATCGCTGCTGGCTAGTCTGAAGGAGCTGAATGGATTAAAGTTATGAAGCTAGGAAGGTGCCTCGCAGATGAGCAGCTGCACCTTGAAGGCGGGGCTAGGTCCAACCAGGTGTTTTAAACAGCTGTATGGTTGCCAAGGGAGACTAAAGGATTTGTCAGAAAGAATCAAAGCAACACTCCAGGTGTGTTGGAACAGGTGGGTGGTTTTTGCCCTGTGAAGGGCCGATAGCGTTAACCCTAAAAGGAATGCAGAATAGCTGGGAGATATCGAGAAAGGAACTCGGACAGCTGCTGATGTGAAAGAAAACAAAACCAAATCTTCTCGTAATGACTGCTTGTCTGGCTGATTCGCTCACAATGGAGGATGTAAACAGATCATGTTCCCACCAAACGATAAGACTCTCACTGTCTATCTGCCTTGCGTCTTTATATAGAATCCCTTCTTGTACCTTTAACAGATGCAGACGCAATGTCCTCCTCAGGTACGGCTTTGGGCAAACGGAGTGACGCAGCTGTTTTCCCACAGTGCCAGCGGTTCGCTGCAAGCGTTGGCTTGATGTGTCTGACGCCTTGTTGCTGATTGGTGCATTTTCACAAATCTGACTCTGATTTTGGGTACCGTCCATCTGTCAGCCGAAGGTCGAGAGACTCTGAAACTCCCTGTTGATTTCTTTCAGGAAGGAGAGAAACTCGTCAGGAAGGTCGGCGGAGTGTTTGCTTTCAAGGTGAAGGACGGCCCTGATGGGAGAGAGGCCACCTGGGTCGTGGATGTGAAAAATGGCAGAGGTTCTGTCACAAACGATCCAGGTATGTGTCTTACTGGACTTCTGAAAGTCTGCAGTCGAGGACAAGTTGTTATGATTTATTGATGGTTTTGCCTGCAAGTTGGACGGCTTTATTTTCTTTGTATTGTCCGACGTGGTGTGTGTTTTCCAATAGTCATTTTTAGTTGAAAGGTAGGAATTAAGCAGTGTATGAATATTTGCAGTTTCTCCCATATGACACTGTCTGACAGAAAGTATGGAGCCCTCCTATTGGTTGATGTTTAAGGAGTGAGACAAATATTGCATTCAACTGTTTTGTATTCAAATCCACGTTCTTCTTGCCTTGCTGCAGAGACATCATTAAATATTTAAACTAAGGAAGAAAACAGAGGGAACAAAAGAAAAACATTTCAACTAGGAGGAAATGTGAAGTCCTATTGAATCGAAGACAAAATGATTAACCACCCAATGCGCCTTACATTAGCTTAAGTAAAGTCGCATTACATTAACCGCAATCTCTGTGTTTTCCCTAAAGATTGATGATCCTCACTTTAACTCTTAAAAATCCTGGCAATATTTTCAAATCTAGTCTGGAGTGATTTTGCTTTTCTCCGTTTGGCCATCCCATTATCTTCTAAAGGGCTTGCTCTCTTCCGCTCATCTTCTAATGCACTAATAGCGGAGCTAATTTAAAAAATGTTTAGCACACTTAGCTTTTTCCCTAAACACGTTTTTTTTTCTTTTTTTCCCAGATAAATTCAAAGCACTAATTTATTTGGCTGCTGAAAACTTTCAGTTGATTAGTTCAACATATGTGTTAAAGTTTTGATTATCGCCTGTTAAGAATTAAGTAGTTAGGCTTTTGTATATTCATGCTCTTATTTTGAAATCGGTGTAGTCCGTCGCGCAGCAGTTCTGCTTCCTCTCCTCGCTCTCTCTTTTGTTCTCTAATATCTTTATTTTCAACGGGAACGGACAGGAACACAATGAAACACAGGCAAAAAAGAATTATATAACCATAAATACAATATGTAAGAGCATTATAGGACATGTACATTATGATGTCAACATTAAATTGGCGCTTGAGGATTGCAGTCTATCAAGGGCAGATACAGTTTGAATTAAATGTAGCGCTTTAGCATTAGCTGAAACGTAATGTTTTTGATTTAGGGTTAGCATAGCTAACTTTTTAGTTAGCGGTGCCCATCGCCGTTATAAATGGCTAACCCTGAGTCTTTTTTCTTCCTCAGTAAGAACTTCCACACCCAAGAGTGTTTGTGCTCAGTAGCCCTTCGATATGGAATATTAGCTGACTGGAAAAAGCTTGTTTTTTTTAATTTACCAGCTGTGCGGTCAGTGGTCAAAACTTCTTCAGTCAAATTAACAGAAAGGAAACACATAATCTGGCTAATATGGTCACTGGTGAGCCGTTTACAGTTACTGTATTTTACACAAGAGTATTCTTGGTGGGTTGAAATGAATTGCTGCAGTCATAAAATGCAATATTATGAGAACACTGTGAAAATTGGAAGTGATGGGAGAGAGACGTTGATTTCACTCTCAAGAAACCACAGACAGGCTTTCAGCAGTGACTGACTTTCATCGAAAAGGAACCAATGCTTTAGCATATGCTGATACTTTTAACAGCATGACAGATGTTAAAGTTCCAGATTGTGTGAAAATGGCTCGACACCAACAGCGGTTGAGATTTCTGCCTCGACTGAGACGAACGAATCACATGCCTGCAAATTGCTTTTACAGACATGTGATCCTTTAAGCGGAATGGCTCGTTATAGAATGAGCTTATTTATATTAATTATTCTTTCAGTCTCTTTTTCGCTTTCCTCCTTCGTTTGTTTTTCTTCCCCGTGTGTTCCCCCCACCCCCAGGAAATACGTAAACACCTAGGCTAAAGTAAAAACACCTCTAGCCGTGGATCCATGATGACCTGGTCAACACGGACTGCAGCCAGATATTTCTTTTGTCTGTTCAAAATTTCAAATATAAATTAGTTCACTGGGTTTGCTTCTTCAAACCTAACTCAAAAATAAATAGCCTGTTTTGTTGAGGTAAATTGAACTCCAAATTGAGCTGGAGAAAATTGGACTGAAACACTAAAATATTTTCTTCTCTATGAGACTTGACTGCATGTTTTCTTGATATCGCTCTTTATTACAGCAATATCAGGAGAGTAGAGCTCGCAACAGAGTTTAAAGGAGGCTCTTTGTGGTTTCGCGCAGTGGCAGGAGTTCAAACAAACCACAGCAAAACTCTCCGGTGAAGTAATTGAAACACGGAGAGACGACACAATCGATGCATTACAAGGACAGTGATTTTCCCCCATTGCTCATGAAACAAGAAACAAGACAACGTCAAGAAAAGGTAGAAACTCGGTCGCAGTTCAAGAATGGAATCTGCTTAAAACTCCTCTTGCCATCCACTCGTTGAAGAAGCCGTTCATCTAGAGACGTATGTTGGTTGCATAAGCTGAATTGCGTCCTGGACACACTCGCGTAAGAACACACCGCTTCCTAAGTGGCCACCAAAAAACTGCTCCATTAGATGGACTCCCCAGTGATACTTCCTCCATCTAGGCCATTATTTCTGAATTCTGCAGTGTCCTTCAAAGTGGAGTGAAATGTTCAGAAAGCTACTTAAAGCTCATGTGGTGCAAGACGACCTTTTTAAAGTAGTTTCAAAACTGTTGAGATGATGGACTTTATTTGGACACGTCTGTAAAAAAAATAAAATGAAATCAAAAAAAGCTCTTTATTTCTTCCGTAGCCCCACTCGGTGAGCAAGGAATGAAGGTAAATTCACTGTTGGGAAAAGTACAGCAAAGAGCGGCATCCATTGGTCACCAGGTCTCCATGACAGCAGCCAGTGCACAAATCTTTGTCTGTACTCTGCTGCTGTGGGAAATTTCCATTAAATAAGAAGTTAAATTGATATCACACGTGAATAAGCTCGTTCAAGCGCTCAGTTAGAAAAATTAAAAATCGTGGCAGCCATGGATGCAAACTGTTACATGAGCTGCATTCATAGCCATCAGAGGAGACGATGGCGTCTTATTCAGAAGTTTTGTGAAAATTGTAGTCATAAATTTTTGCAGACCAGCTTTGGATCCAAGACCTTCACACAACTTCTTATAAACTGTGCAGAGCTCTAAGACTTCTGGTGGAGCCAGCTGCGCAATGTCAGAAATAAACCCCCGAAAACAATCATCCTCCTTTCATCTTCTTTGTCATTTCCACCAGTAGTAACATATGAATAAAGTGTTTCCATTGTAGTTTTGCAAAACAGTTAGCGAAAAACCACCTCATCCAAAAACTTTTCATCAAACGTGAGGTTTTTAGAAATCGACGTGTTTCTATTAAGCAAACTTATTTTCGTAATTTACTTTTGCGTAAGTGGAAGCTCAGCTACTGGAGCCTATCGACATGCTGGCTAACTGTTTGGGAGCAGGTCAGAAAAAATCCAATTGACTTTCTGTATATAGCGCAAATTCACAACAACTGTCATCTAAAGGCACTTTACAAACACGTCAGTTTAATCCAATTACATTTTGATCCAAGTTATCAAGTTCAGGGGGTTTTTTTGTTTGTTTTTTCTTTTTTGGTGAGTTTTGCATCGAGTCATTGTTCATGTCATGACTTCTGTGACACACTAGCACCTCAATATTTAGGGACATGGACCATATCAGACATCAGTGTTTGGCAAGCACCACTAATCCACCTAATTTGCTTTTGCCGCTCGTCTTTGAATCTCGTTCTTGCTGTGCGGTTAGAAAATCTCAACTTCTGAAGTTGTGCGCATGTTTGACTTCGAAAGGCCGTGGTGCCTTCCAGATAGGAGATTTTACAGAACTTTCTGTTAGACTTTACCTTTAATATTGGATGGTAGAGTTCACCAAATGGTCCGCATCGTCACCAGTAGGGAACCATGAATACACCTCTGCTTCCCTCAGAGGACGTGAGGGTTTTGTCCATCAGGTCAGGACATAAACTGATGTTAGCTGGACAACCAGGCATTCCCATCTCTTCCTTCTATATGAAAAAAAATATATAAATTTCATACATGATCCCACCATATCTCACCTAGCAACGCGTCGACAGCCTCTGGCATGTTGGCTCGCGCTATTAGCTCTCTGCAGGTTGCAGCGGTGACATCATCAGTGACGCGGTCTCACAGTTCTGGACTCAAAGAGGATGTATTATGCTAAATCCCTCTTGAGATTATCCCCCCCTTGACATGAAAAGGGACAAAGCCAGGCAAACTGAGCCCGTCCAACTGCTGTGTGCTGTACAAGCAGAGCTGTAAGTTATGGCCACTTCTTTTCAGTCCTGACTTGCAGTCAGAAAAGATTTCATGCAGTGAGGAGGCAAATTCGAAGTGACACGATCATTTTCCTCTCCGCCGTGCCTCAGATCTCATTTCGCTGCTTGTTTCTCCTCCACCCGGGTTTCAGCCTCTCCCACCTGCGAGCCGAGCGAAAGGGACGAGACAAAAGGCCAGGAGAGTAAATGAGATGAACGGCAGGCGGCACAAAACATTCCTTCATTGCTTTGTTTCCTGCCGAAGCGCACCTCCGCGCTTTCTTTAGGAGGGCATCAGTGGCGTTAATTCTTCGTTTAAAACATAGCGCGGCGCGGGATAAACAAGTCCCCTTCGGAGGCTTTTGGTATAATAAGACGTTTAGTTAAAGACAATGTGCGAATATCGACGTGCAGGTCAGACAGAACGGAGAAGAGAGGAGAATATCCGGCAGTGCAGGACGAGCCATGAAGGATCTGTCAGGGACTCGGATCTGCTTTATTTTCTTTTTATTTCTCGTGTACGTAGCTCCTCTAACTCCCCCTCTGCCCCCCTTGTCCTGTCCTTATTTGCATTTCATTGAACTGGGAAAAGAAATAATAAATGTGCCACTTGGCAGGACATCACACACTTTGCACCTCGTCATTCCGCTGCTTCAGCTCGGCAGTGTGTCGCCGTTAATTTATCGGAGCGTCGGCGGCTCTTGCTCCAAACGCACAGGGGCGGTCCCAGCCTGCTCGGTGCCCCGGGGCCAGCATCGCTTAGATTACCATGTATCATCATAAAAAAAATCGCTCAAAGTTCATCACAATATTTTATTTGGAAAAAATGTGGAAAAAAACAGGAATACTATAACCAACCGTACCAAGGCACAGAATACCAGATTTAATGCCACGAAAACAAATGTTAAAATAAACTGCACCATTAGTCAAGTATTTCTATAATCGTGCTGCCCTTCCATTTTGATCAAGACACAAATTTCACTGCACAACTGTCAATGCACATGTAAATTGTAAATTTCAGATGACTTGCACTGTTACACTTAAGCACAAATCAATTTGCACAACAGAAATATGTTTTTAGCATGTCATGACAGTGTAATATGAGGCAGATAACCTGTGAAAAAAACCGTAACATCTCCACCCCAATGCCCTGGAGCTGTCATTGCCATCTAAAGAAATGCAACCAGAAACAACCAATCAGAGCCAGGAGGCGGGTCTTAGCATCGCTAAATGTGCTAATGGTGGAGAAACAACTTACCGTTACGGGAAAAACTGTTTATCCACCGTCATCAGCGGCCATGCTAACTAGCCTTAGCATTTATAACAAGCTCTGTAGTAGCATAGCAGAGAGAAAGGGGTTAGAGTCTGAGCAACACGTACGCAAACTTGATTGACAGCGCTAAGACCCTCCTCCTGACTGTGATTGGCTGTTTCTGACTGAACAGTTTATTTGTGAAAATGACAGCAGGTCCATAGCGGCTTTTTTTTTTTTTTTTTAACAAAAATGTTGTTTTAATCTATGTTTTTAAAATAAAAGTTACATACTTTAAAATGGACCAAATAGGATTTTTTCTTTTGATTTATATTTTTATGTACTGAAATGAAAACTGCATCTTTTTTCCCTTCTGTTTTGCATTTATGCTCCGTTTTGTCTTTGTGTAGATAATAAATGCACTGAAGTGTTTGGATGCAACTCCAGAAAATGTTCCAAACTTTCGAATCAGCCAGTCAGAATTCAGATTTCTAGAAACACTCGCGTAACATTTTTCAGTTTCCAGGCGGAGGGTCTTTCAGGTGCTTCACCTGAAAATCAGCAGAAACGTTACCTGAAACATCACATTGGTCTAAAATGTGCAGGATGAGTCACAAACTCTGACTCAGCCGTCCCGAATAATTAAAAGAATCCACTAGAACACACGCGACTCCTTCCAGGGCAACTTTTCACCGCTCTGAAACTCATCAAAATGCAAATCGGAGCCTTCTGTTCCGAGTGCGACGGCTAAAAAGGGACCGAAATGAGCTTTTCACCTCCAATAAGAAATGTAATATGCCTTTTGTCGAACGCCAAGTGGTTTTTGAACTCGGCTGCACACGTTTGTGCTGAAACTGCTGCAGTGAATCAGTTTTACTGTAAGTATCTTCTTTATTATTTTTCAGGTAAAACGGCAGACTGCACGTTGTCCATTGGAGACGAGGATCTGCTGGATCTCATGACAGGAAAGCTGAACCCACAAACGGTGCGTTTACTTACGTCAGGTCCAATATATATGTGTGTACATATATATTTCCACTCTGAGGTGGTCTGGGGACACACACCTGCTCCATGGCAACTGTGTTTGCCATCTTGCACTCAGTTTCATTGTTGATATGAAAGGAAAGGGGGAAATTTTAAAAGCAATTTCCCGGTTTCCAGAAATGAGTTGAACTAGATGAAGTTATCTTTGACAGGTGTGCGTATCCAAAAGTTACACACACCTGGCTAAATGCACATTTTTAGTCATGTTAGGACATCAGAGAATGTTAGATTGCTTCGAAACCATTTCTGCCTTTTTATATGACACAGTGGAAATCAGATATTTTAAATGCATACTGTTTTTAAAAGACATTATGTCACATTGAATCAGTTTAAATGTTTCCTGTTTCAGTTCAATTAATATTATTTAGGTTTATACATTTAGTAAATGCAAGTACCGTTAAAGTTCCCAATTCAGTCCAGCTGGAGCTAAAATTATACCAAATACGTTTTTTCAAAAATTGTCATTGTCACAAGAAAACATTTAACAAAAGGAAGCAAATTGTTAAAACTTGGATGCAAATGCACACCCTTGAAACACCTTTTGGTATATTTGCCCAAATATACCAAAAGGTATATTACCTTTCAAATCTGGTAATTCATTTTTTTCTTGTAAGGCAATTTTGGTGACTAGAAATCTAGTCCTATTTTTAGCTAGCTGGAACTAGACTAGCTAAATTAGAAAGCTGCTAGCTTTCTAGCTTGCCTAGCTAGAAAGCTAGAGGGTTTTAGGACTGTAAATGAAGGACTAGTACTAGAAAGCTGGGACTAGGACTAGCTCAGGTGCTAGTAATTGAGCTAGCTGGGACTAGCTTACTAGTACTAGTCCTTCATTTGCAGTCCTAAAACCCTCTTGGGTTTTAACATTAAATGTAAAATTAATTTAAAAGTTAGTTCAAGATATTATTTTCTGGGTGTTCTAGCTTGTGTACCCAGGTTTTGATGCACTTTTATTGTTTTATGTGTTTTCTCTTCTAACAGAGTTGGGGTTTTTTATTCTGTTTTTTTTTTTTCTTTTTCCCTAGTTGACTTGCTATGAGGCAGAGAGAATTTGGAGATTTTTAGGTCTTATAAACTAGAATCACTATGCGGAAAACATGTGCCCTCAACCACACGGTTGAGAAATATAAACCCCTTATTTTTATCAGTGACAAAAGCAGCTGAAGGCAAAAATGATGGAAAAAAAAGTAAAACAAAATAAAGGAGTGAAAGCTTGGATTTTAATTAAAAAATAAAACTTTTCTCTGTCTCGGGTTTCATCAGTGCCCTGCTGTTTCTGTGAAAAGGCCCGTATGTCAGGGCTATTGCTTGTAAAAAAATATTAAAATGGACTTTTCATCTTTTGTCCCTTTATCTCTGGTTGCATCAGGCGTTCTTCAAAGGGAAGCTGAAGATCACTGGGAACATGGGCATGGCCATGAAGCTGCAGAACCTCCAGGTGACGCCTGTCAAAGCCCGGTTGTGAAGCCTTGGAGGAGCTCTTTGTGCAGCCCCTAACATTGAAAACTAGGCTCATGTTGATTTAATTGAATATTAAATGAAATGCTTTGCTTATGTGCCTGGCTCTGTCTCAGGAGGAGGTCTGTGAAGCTGCTTCTACATGTTTTTTTTTCTTTTCTTTCTTTCTTCCTTCTAATCAGTGTGCAGAGCTGTTATTCATGTTGTTGGTCCTGCAGAAATTATCAAATGTCGTCACAGATTACAAAGCACAGCGTGTACTAACCGATACTGGAGCTAGAAAGGCTAATTGAAGTCATTCTTGACTTTAAATTTTTTATAATCACTCTAAGGATGTGAATGTGAAAGATCTAATGTTTGTAAAATAAAGTCTTTAACTCTGCATGTCTTTGGAGTCGTCGTCTCTGTGAGTTTTAATGCTTCGAAATGGATATTTTTTGCTCTTTAAAACAGAAAGCAAAGTCAAAAGTAGGAAGATATAAATTCATCCAGAGAGCCTCAGATTGAGACTTGCATATATTCCTTGCAGACATTAAACACGTAATAATTTAAGAGGTTTTAATAATTTGAATTGAACTTTTCTTATAAGACCTCGTTAGAAAGTGCAGTTTTGATTATTTTTCGAAACAACAACGCTGATTTAAGGAGCAGCCATGCATGTTCAGTCATGTTTAGTTTGGGGTTGCAGCTCAACGTTGGCCCGCTTTTATCATTTCCAAAACCATTTTAAAAAATTTTTTTTATATGAGTTTGGAATCATTTCCTGCTTGAAGCTCCCGTCTGAGTCCAATTTTCAAACGCCTGACCCCAACTTTCACCCTGGGATGGAAGGAAATTGGCTTGTAATGATACAGGGAAAAATGAGCGAACACAGTGTGTGTTCCTCATGTGAAAGCCTTCGTTGGTGATGATGGCTTTCAAATGTTCCGTAGAAAAAAAGCAAACAAAAAATAAAGATTATGATGTTTGTTTAGCCTTTATTGTACAAAAATTTCTCATGAAACGAATTACAGATACATGTCGGTATACACAGGGGGAAATATTAGCAAGTTGTGTGAACTTTTAATTTCATTTAGCACACTACACCTTTACATTCACATTTTAATTGTTTATTATTTATTTATTTTTGAAAACATACTGGAATAAATTAAGACCTGTCGAGACACACTTCATATCAGCGGGGGGCGGTAATGCAACCTTAACGCCCCTCGCCGAGCTGAATCACTTCCTGTAGCCTTTTAACTGTATTTGCCAGATAAAATTGAAAAAGGTGAAACAGAAGCTTCCAGAGTGCGCCAGGACGCCGCGGGAGCGTCAGATGATGTTTGTCTTTCGGTAAGTTATTTTTCGGAAACCACATTTCTAAATTGTTTGTTTTTTTTTCTGGTGAAGTTATGGGAGCAATTTTTTTTTGTATGTGTGTGTCTAAACTGAGCAGCAGAGGAGGAACGGCCCGACCATGGCCTCTCTAAGGCGGTTTGTTTGGCTGCTGGGGTCCCTGAAACATCTGAGGAGAAGAAAATGGCGTCTAGAACCAGCAGCACATCTAAGATGGACACTGAGGCGACCACTACAGGCAAGCTGAGGATCCGCCCGACTGTCAAAGGTAGGTTAATTCAAACAACTGTTCCGATGGCGAATCCAGAAGATGTCTCAAAGTAAGAGCTGTTGCTGGTTTTCGTTGTTAATAAAACCCAAAGCGCTTGTTTTTTTTTTTTGCTGTGCTGGTTTGTTTTGATTCTCTGCTGAGAAGCATTCTGCTGTGTTAAATCTGTCTTGAGGTGTTTTTTTTTTTTGTTTTGTTTTTTGCGCTGCTGTGGTCATGTGACCTGCGAAGGTTTTGCTGCAACTAGCACGTCGGAGTCTGAAGTTCATGGTTGATAAATCAGTCGTGATGTGAAAGAAAGATGGCTGCCAAGGCCTTGGAGTACAGTATAAAGGCTACAGGAAGTGATTCAGCTTAAATATCGATAATAAACCTTGATAACATACCTACATGTTAAAAGTGATCATTTATTGTGGCTATGACAAATACTATTGGAAAGATATTTTTTTTTGGGTTGAATTAAGGTCTTTCATTTACATTTCAAAGAAAAACTCGAGTACTTAAAAAAACAGTACCTTTCTTATTTTTTGTATCATATTGATATGTGATATGACAGTTTTGTTTATATTTTACTTGATCAAATTTTCGTTCAGTTACTCGATTGTTCTGATAATTGATAGGTTACTCTCTGTTACTAAAATAATTGTTTGGCGCCCTCTTCTGGACAGCGTCATGATCAGTTCATATGAAACATCTGTTCCTCTCAACCAGAATTTGAAGATTTTTGGTTTTGATCAATGAGAAAGACATTTTTAAGATTGCAGAACAGACTTTAGGAGAGTTTTAATGAAAATACGTCCAAAGATAATGCCTCTGTTGTTTTTTAACCTGACCAACGTCCACCTGCTTGGAGTTGTTTCATTAATGAAACGCTGACCAAATATTGGATACGTATTGATGATTTTGGTGATGGCACTCATCTAAAATAGAACGTCTGTTCCTGGTTTCTGGCGTTGCTGACCGTGGTGTTTTTTTTTGACTTTATGTTTCTGTGTTTTTATGGCGTAAACAAATCACCGTCCTCCAGCCACTTTTCCGTCGACTTTGTGACAACATAGTCGACGGGTCGCTGAGTCACGCAACTCGTGTGATGCGAAAAAAAGTGTTTCCATTGAGGATTTGCGAACTAAACCATCGCATCGTACCGCTAAATCTTGACAGAAAAGCAAGTATTTTCTTTCGAAATTGGCCTATTTCCAGTAAGCGAATTTATTTTCAAAATGTCAACTGGTATGGTCAATGGAAATCCAGATATGCTGTTTCTCCACAGTGACTGACGCCATTGTGCTCAAGAAAGCTAGCTTGAAAAAATAGTGACACTGCGTCAATGATGGTATCCTGGCATTGATCTGCTGTTACCTTTCAGACCAGTCTACAAATTGACCTCTGACCTCCAGGTGGTTTTGTCCAGACAGCTGCTATTCACTGCATTTATTCATTTTCAGGCCATTTTCTGTAAACCAGAGAGATGGTTGTGTGTGAAAATCCCAGCACAGCAGCAGATTCTAAGATCTTGATACCATCTGACACTCGCCTCCATGACACTCGCCGCCATCTCTACATCTCTAGGTTTGCCTAATAACGTGTCCGTAGTCATTAACCAAGGTCTGATAGCGTTGTTGGACGTTTCCACAGTGCTGTGTTGATTTTAACTGTGGTTTTGCGTTCTACTTCCCCTGTTCTCTGCCTCCCATTCTGCTGCCCGATTATTTCCCAGTTCACCCAGTCCTCCTCCCCGTTGAGCCTTCTGCCACATTCCATCTGGATTATCTTTATTGTTATTATTCTGGCTTAATTCTGACCCTCGACTTGTGGTCTTCCAGTTTGTCCAGTCAAGCGATAATGGGCAGCTCTGATGCTGACCGGCGCCTCATGGGGAGTTTTTTTTATGCACTCGGTGTAAGTGGGTGGGAGGCTGGTTAGCTGTGAGAATATTTTTTTGTTTTGGTTTTTTCGTTTTCTTTTTCTCTCAAGGAAACTTTGGAAGGTCACCAGGGGCAACAATAAAAAACATAAAAATAAAAGAAAACACTTTTAAAGATTATTGTCCAAGATAATAAAATGCTCCGTCCTTTAAAAAAAATCCTGCTTGGACTTTTCACCATGTGAAACGATGCAAGTAACACAGGGGGGTGGCGGGGGAGTGAAATATTTAAACTTTTATTTTGTTTTTACACATATATTAACTGAATCCGCAGTAGTATTTAGAAAAGAATTAGAAGAGATCTTCCAAAATCCTCATAGTTGAAATATTAGCGTTTAAGAGTTTTGAAAAATTGTTGCAAACGTCACCAGATTTGCTTTTTCTCCCGACTTCACTTTTAAAAGTTAACCGTTTAAGCAAAGAATCAATAAAGTATCATTTGAGAACTGTAAATTTAATTTGTGCTTAAAAAAAAGTTCTGCACTGAAACTAACTCCAGCGCCCTGCTAAAGAACGCCACTCAGAGAGGAGGTCTTTGGTTCATACGGTGCTGATGTCATTTCCTGGCAGCCGACCTGATCATGCGTTCACCTTGACTCAACCTGACAATGGCAGAACGTCTGAACGAATCTTTCAGTTTAGAACGACAAGAAGAAAATTTGTGCTTTTGGTACTTTGCTGCTAACACAGATCGATCAATAAACAGTATTGATTCCAGGTTTGTATCGGTATCAGATCGATGGCAGCGCGGTGAGATCAATATGTTAGCTTCACATTCTCTCTGGAAATTAAATTGTATTGTCATAATTGCAACTCTGCCTCAGAAAAGATTTTTTTGCGATTTATTCTCAATTGATCTTCTTTTTTTTTTTTTACACTTTGTTTATATATATTAGTGATACCGGTGTTTGTTATCGGATTGATACCAAAATGTGCAATATTGCACACCTCTAGTGTCTGTTACTTAAATACTTTTGTTATTTATAATACCATTTACTTACATTTACTTAAATGTAAATGTAAGTAAATTACAAGACATTTTATTGATTAATGGGACTAAACAACATTCTGATGACTGACATATTCAGATTTTCCTTGGTGGGATTTAGAAATATATATATTTATTTATTTTTCTTTCTTTTTGAGGGGAAATTGTGAAGCTTCTCCTGGACCATTTTAACCAGAACTCTGAAGTCAATGACCTGCTGTGGAGACGGGAGCGATTGTGTTTCCATGTCTGAAAGCAGCCAGTGGCAGCAGCACAGACTCGGGTTCTTCTAAATACGTTGCCTGGTTTTTGTACTTGCTCGTCTTTTTCTTCTTCTTTTAATTAACAAACATGCGGCGACAGCCGAGACGCGAGACGGCGTTCGGACGTCAACCGAGGGACTTCACAAAATCCAAACATTTTTTAAAAACCTGTCCCGAAAACGACAATCCGCTTTGTATACGACAAAACGGCTTCTAGATCTCTGCTGGATTCTGAGGCGTTCAAGTTGCCAGGAGTTTTGTCGTTACGTGTTTGACGGCGCCGGAGTCTTCCTGCTTCCTCTTTATCTCTTCACCTTTCCTCAGGGAACAGGAAGCGCTGCACCATTCGCTCCGACGACAGGTCGGGTCTCTGCGTTCCTGGTGTCGAACAGACAAGGGAAATAAGGCTTTCGTTTTTCTTTTTTTTCACCCCCCTGTCTGCTTTGAACGCCTCACAGTATGAACTAAAACTGTCAGAAGTCATTCCACTGAACTTTCCCGCTCCATTTTAAGAAACGACAAATCCTTTCAGCTGTTCCGTTGTTTTAAGTCTTAAATTGTGACTCTTTTTTTTTAAATATTAAATTGTCGCTGTGTTGACTATCACACTTTATTGTCAAATTGTTTGCACTTTATGTATATTCCTAGTTGTTGTTTTTTTTTGCGAAAAAGCAAAAATGGAAGCAATGCGTTTTTGTCCTGCACAGTGAAACTCATTGTGGTTTGTGGTTGTAACGGGACCAAATGTGACAAAATTCACAGATTATGAGACGCTGTAGCTTTAAGAGGTTAACGCCAGATCAACAAATGTGGCAAATTTAAATCCTCCTTCCCCCCCCCCCAAAAAAAAAAAAACCTGTCAGTTTGAAAGATGAAGTTAAATATTTTAGCGCTTTTAATAAAACAGAAGTCCAGACCGTATTCAACTGGTTTCATTTGCGACACATGACCTGCACCGGCGGCTCGTGTCGCATTTCTTTGCCTTTAAACAAGATTTTCTGCGTTCGTATTTCCCTCTTTGCCATCGTGGCGCCCAAACACTTTATTCAAAAATAAAAGCATAGCGTTTAAACGAGTGAGGGATGCTAAAAAAAATAAACAAACAAAAAAAACGTACTTATAACAGCTTTTATTCCCATATATGCATGCTATTTCAAATCAAAACAAAGGAAAAAAAAAGATCTGTTTACAAAATAAATAAACAAATAAAAAGTAGCGTCAGTGTTTTTCTTAGCAGACAAACTGAAAAATTGTGGATGGGTGAAATCACTGAGCTACTGTTTAGTTTAGAGCCACTGTTTCTGAGAAAAGCTTCATTCTGTGTCGTATGGAGTCCGAGCTCAGCGTGATGGTCGGCAATCTGCAGTTCATCTGTATTTCTTGGTTTTGCCTCACAAGCTTTCTGTCTTGTGTCAGGGAACTAGGCCTGGCTGGTCTGGAACCGAGGGACTTGTCTTATTAAATAGAAAGATTAAACAGAACGGGGCTGCACAGTGGCGCAGTTGGTAGAGCTGTTGCCTTGCAGCAAGAAGGTTCTGGGTTCGATTCCCGGCCCGGGGTCTTTCTGCACGGAGTTTGCATG
>CAEGAE010039857.1:0-36424 GCA_903067095.1 Girardinus metallicus
CATATGATGATTTTAAAAGTTAGAGTTAAAAATATGTTCCTCAGGTTACCAGAAGAGCAATCACCCTGACATCGAGTACCCAGACCTTCCCTACCTGCATGCAGTTAATGTTGTACAATGTTCACTACATTGTAGTTTTATTTAGTTGCATGATTCTGCAGAGTTTAAAAAAAAAAAAAAAGCAGTTCAGCAAATGTATGTATGTAATGCAAATATATTTAGGCCTCCTTTTTGGTTATAACCCACAAATCTGGCTTTTGGGGGTGAGTGGCAAAAAGAAAGTTGTTATTGGAAGAAAGCCATACGATGACCAGATAGGAGTTTACCACGAGTCCCGGAGCACAACAAACATGGAAGAAAGTGACGTGGTCAAGCACCCCCTTGGAGAATCATGGTAACAACAGTACAATGCTGTTGGAATTATGAGTGTCATGAGTTGATGGGAACATGGATTAGGCAAAATGAAAGAGAAACCTGGAAGAAAACCTGTTAATGTCTGTATATTTTGGACTCGTATGGATGAATGGATGGATGGTCTAAAAATTGATTAATGGTTGGATGGATTAAAAATTGATTGATTGATGGGTGGATGATGGATAAAGTCTAAAAAGATGGACATATGGATGGACAGATGGACGGACGGACGGATGGATAGATACCCCAAAATGTTTTCAGATGTATTTTCAGCAAAAGTTGGCCCACAGGCGGCTGAATACAAATAAAAATGTAAAAAAACATGTTATATTTTTCCTCCTACTTCATATCTATATATTAATCAGAATTAACTGTAATATTGACTGATAGAAGTTTGTCATCCTAAGGTGACAAACTGAAAAATAAAGCACTTTTGTAAAGGACTTGTACACAGTGTGATTCGTTTACGTTATAGACCTCAATATTAAATAACATGAGTTTATCCAAACAAATAACCATATTTTCTCTGTGATTACCGTTTTATCTGCTGTGACTAACAAAGCAAAGCAGATTCACAGGCAACTTGAAGCCATCTGTTGAATCCACGTCAGCCTTATGGAGAAAAAAAACAACAAAAAACTGAATTTTAAACTGTCACACGCACTCAAATTAACACAAATGAAGCTGCTAAAAAGAAAGCATTTAATGCTGAAAAGTGAGTTGATCTGGTATTCTAGGGCTGCGGCATAAATAGATAAAATTTGAAGCAGAGCTAAAAGGCTCTAAAGAGAGCGCGGGTGGATTCCTATGGGGGCCATGCTATCCTCTCAGATATGGTAATGGCGTAATTGTCATATTAAAACAACACATTGTGCGTTTAGGAGTCAGCAGGTGTCACAGTTAGTGAAAGCCCACACTAACCCTCCTACTATACGCCGGATTAATTAGTCCAACGCCGTTTCGACAACCTCCCCCAACCTATGCGCCCGCCACGGGAGTCAGCCATACTGATAGCCGACGCACACGTCACCTCATCGCCGCCACTTTGCAGCTCCCTGCTTCATCTGAGCCACTTCCACATTCCTCCTCCCCAAGACTGTATGCTAATGGGAGAGGCGTAATTGAAGAGGCGCTTTGTTAGGAAAGATTTAAATGTGTTCCTTGTGTTTTTTTTTTTTTTTTTTGGAGGGGGTTGTAACGTGAATAATTTGTGCAATATTGCGCTAAATGGCTAACGGCTCCCTCTCCTCCGTCGATTATTTCCGTCAGTTTACAAGGTTGCGGGCCTTGACCGCCTCTGACGGGACGCGTTTCATCGTCAAACTCGCCATAAGCCAGATTAAAACAAAAACGGTTAAGGATCCAGTAAGTAATAGTAGGCCCAGGCGCGCGAGAAGTCAGGGGCTATGGATTAATTAGACCATTTAAGATGCCACTATGACTTTAACGAGAGGCGGCTGGGAGGGGGGGAGAAACTTCTCATTGTGAACAATAGCAATCATCTCTTAAACAGTGGAAGTAAAGCAGTTTAGCAGCTTGCATAAATAGCTGTGGAAAAGTGAGACAGACATCATTAATTGACAGCCCCGGACTCCCAGCGCAATATCATTAGAATATTTTCACCACTATTTCCCAACTATAATTATCCCCCCTCCATTATCTGTGTCTGTCTGTATGGTGGATGAGTGGCATTTGATAGATCATTTACTCCCTGCTCATTTACATGCGTTTCAGAAGCAGCTTTGATGGGGATAGCATCGTATCAAGAGAGAACCGTGGACGACACCCGGAACATTTAACATGGAATGCCGTAGCTGTGCGAATCACATCCCTGGAGCGGATTTTGTTTCTAGCGAGCAGCGGCTGTCAGTCACAGAAGGCTGAGCTATTTCTCTACGAATGTGTCGTTTTTATTTCACAAGCCCGAAATTCACTCAAAGGTCGAACTCATCCAGGAGCTCCTTATTACAACCAGGTGAGGGTGTAAAAGCAAGGCGCAGGTACGGCCCCTCACATTCACTTCCTGTCTTCATATTCGTAAGCCAGCAGGGTGTTTCCACCATATACCTCCTCCCCCTTTGGATCCCCAGAACCCTTGGGGCTACCAAAATGTTAATTTGGCTTCTAATTTAGTGTTTCATTTGCTGCTATCAGTAACGATCATTATGTATCAGCCAGGGAACAATAGGGCCGAGAACATTTGGCTCGTTCTGCGGGAAAGTATCGTTCTTATAGTCGAGTTCAGCCTAGTGGTTTGAGACGAGGCCCAAATTTCACACAAAGGAGAATATGGATCAGTGATCCTCATAAAGTAGCACAAGTTTTTAGAAATGATCTAGCTTTGAATGATTTTCAGTATCCTCAGCTTGAACAAAATTTACAAAATACTGACCATCATTCAACGTAAGATTTTTTTTTTTTTATGAGTGATGGTCTACAGAGCAAATACTCAACTTTTTTTTTGGAAACTATTTCCAAAATAAATTTAAAACATGCCTATTAACACAAGACAGTTTGTAGGAGTTGAACCTAAATGTTCAGGAAATTCACATAAACTACTGCTACAACAATAAAGTCTTTATTTAACTAGCTATGATAGGTTTTATTGAGAAAGAGCAACAATTTCAAGATGCAGCTAATGATGCTGTGCTAACACCATATGAGGTTTTAGTACATGAGGATCGACTGCAAAGCTAATGGCTGAATGAAATCGACTGCACACAGTCGCCACGTGCTCGTCCAGGTGGAGGGATTGCTGCAGAGTGAGTGAGACACTCCAATCGGCTGGGTTTGAAAAAGACAATGAGATAAGAGATTTTTTTTTTTTTATGTAATAAGAAATTTTCGTTTTTTAAGCTCATCAACTGAATGCTACGCGACAATCTACGGCTTACTGTTCAGGATCGTCCTGTGTCCTGACTATTTTTGTTCCTTGTTTGCTACAGGATAAAGTGGCTGAGTAAAATATATTTATCACGGAGGACGAAATGTTTCAGTTTCTGTATATTTTAATAATGCTGGTACTTGAAGACAGGAAGACTTCAAACGCCAGCAAATGTCTGTTAGAAATACTAGAGCTTATTATCGGTCAATAACAACACACTCAGTTTATCTGCAAGAAGCAATGGTGTGTGCCCAAGTTCATAAGAACAGTCCTCGTCGTCTCACAGTTAGCAGCTTGTCTGTCTCACTTTTCCAATAGCTGTGGAAAAGTGAGACAGACATCATTAATTGACAGCCCTGGACTCTGCTTCCTTTGAATAGAAAGGAAGCAGAGACATCTGGATGTAAAATGAAACCCTCCAAACATTCAAACATTGGTTCTTTAGACATAAAAGGGACATTTCAGAGCTCTGAAACTGGAGATACGGTAGTATCGACCAAGTTGAGTATAAACTATACAAATCATTGGCTTGTAAAACTAATAATAAAAAAAGGGTGACACAGAGGTTTCTTTTTTAAAACACAAAGCAATAATTTGGGAACAATTATAGCTTGTCAGCATTTTTTTTCCCCCCCTTCTATCTGTCTTTTGTATGTAGTCGCCTCGAAAACACAGATAAAGCCTGAGTCCAGTGCTTCATTTCAGCAAAGCAGGTGTAGCGAGGCGCTGAAATGATTTTGTCACAGAAGGTGGAAAAAAAACAAATGAGTACATCTAAAACCGATGATGGGTTTGAGATCATTCCCTTTCACACTTTCCTGCCACGATCCGGGCCGAGAGAAAGAGAGAACGAGTGAAGGGGGAGAGAGGAGCCGACAGGTAGGGAGGGAGAGAGAGAAAGAGAGGGAGAGATGTGCAACGCCGGCCAAAACTTTTTCAATTTCACCGACAATTTCCTGTGTAATTACTGATGTGGTGTGATGGTGTTTTAATGACAGGGACCCGCCGGTGACAGTGACACGGTGTGTGAGGATGCGAGCGGGAACGTGGCTGTGGGTGTGCGTGTTGTGGAGATCTGGCTGGGCTTTTTGATGATGGCAGAGTGATGAGATGGAGCCATGCTGTGGAGATTAGACCTGTCGGCTCTCCACCGCTTTCAAGCACCGTACACACACACACACCATAAAACGCCATAAAAACACACACAAAGCTTTTACCGTTATCCCCAAACGCTCCCCTTAAAATACCCGACAACGCCACCTGCTTTCTCGCCGTCAAATACACACTTTTGCATTCTGGCGCCCCCTGTTATCAACCTCCTGATCATCGATGCCACTGGCGCCAACAGCCAAGTGTGGGTCAATGAGCCGGTACCTGTAGTCGCACCAGGGGCAGCGGTACGGTTTCTCTCCGGTGTGAACACGTTTGTGGCGCGACAGGTGGGACTGTGTGGTGGAGGCGAAGTTGCACAGTTTACACTTGAAGGGTCTCTCTCCTGTTGGGGTTGAAAAAGACAGGAGGCACACATTAGAGATGAGAAACAGATGACATGGGAAGACAAGCACAGAAACACACACACACCCAAGCACACCCAGGTAAAACACTGCAGCTGACATGAAAGAGGTAAATAAGCAAAAAAGAAAAAGAAAAAAAAAACTCTTCTTAGAATTACAAACTTACAAATGTATTTTATTTGAATAGTATGCAGAACACAAAGTAACTCAAATAGTTTCATTTTAAAGACGGTGCATTCATTTGTATTCAGCTCTCATCCACTGTGAGAAGTCACCTAATTAGTAAAGCACAGAACGTGAGTGGACCAACAGCATCATGAAGACCAAGAAACACAACGCACGGGTCAGGGCTAAAGTAGTGGAGACGTTTGAAGACGAGTTAAGGTTATGAAGCAAGAGAACGCTACAACTGGAAGCCAACCAAAACAAGGTCGCCCACCTACTGGGTGGACAAGAAGACAGATCACACCCTCTCTACAGTAATACACGGTGGCGGCAACATCATCCTGTTTTCTTCAGGGATGAAGATGTGAGTTAGATTCAATGGGAAGGCGAACTGAGCTAAATTCAGAGCAATCCTGGAAGAAAGACTGTTCGAGAGAGAGAAAAACTTTTGTTTTTGACTGTGGAGGAAGTTAACCTTCCAGCATGAGAGCGAAGCTAAACATGCATCCAGAGATACAAATAAATGGCTTGGATTAAAAAAAAATGTTTGCATGTTAGAATGGCCTAGTCAAAGTCTATAAATAAAATTAAACTGACAATCTGTGACAAGACTTGGACATTGAAGTATTGAAGTTCACGTGCTGTCAATCCAATTTGAGTAGGCTTGAGGTATTTTGCAAAGGATGAAAAAAGAAAAATCTGTTATCTCTTCTGTGTGCGTGTGTGTGCAGGATGTGGAGGTTGAATACAAATAAAACTGCATTGTTCAAATTTTACTTTGAAAAACTATTGAAAACCACCAATTCTCTTTCTTCCTTGTACTATTTTGTGTTCATTGCTGGTGCAAAAAAATCCCAATAAAATTCATGTAATGTTGCAAAAATGCCAAAAAGTTAAATGGACACTTCCACCACTTAACATTTTACAATTAATTCTTAGTGCAGAACCCTGTACATGACTTGGAAAAGATCAAAGGATCTAAAAGAAAAAAAAAATCCACTAGGGTCTGATCTGCTTCAACAGATCAGATGATGTGTAAAATTAGCGAAATCAAAGCCGTCTTCTTTGAGCATGAAATACATTTGCATAAAAATAAAAAGTCAGTAGAAGTCTGTTTTTATTATTATTTTACTGAAGGTAAGGGAGACACTGCTTTTGCTAGTAATAAGCTGGCACCAGGAAGTGATATGTGAACTATCCTTTGAAAATAAACGGCAACTGTCCTAACAGCCGGGTGTTGATAATGTTGACTAACAACTAAGTAAAATTAGAGTAAATTCTGCCTTCATGTGTATTTGTCTTTGTGTTTTTCATCAAATCTCTCCGTTAGTTGTATTGCTTTGCATCCTGCAGCGACTGAGCCATTCATCAGAAACTTCAGGGGCTTCCAGAAAAGGTATGTTTTTCTCACCCCCCTGATTTTTATTTTTATTTTTAGCAGGAAGGTATTTTACTCTAAATCTTCAGGAAAGTCTGCTTCTTTTATTTTTATTCTTAGCATGACCTTCACCGGACACCGTTTGTTACTGCCTCGGTGACATTTCCACGTTGAGAGGAATGGCGATAGCCGCTTGCCTGTTCTGCAATGTTGCTGCGTAAAAGCTACAAATTCATCAAAAATAATGGCACGGTATGACCCTTGGGAGTTTGCGCAATAAAATGTTGGGCTTCCCAATTGCCTCAGTGGTTACATTGTCAAATCTGTTGTCGTTCACCACGCGGGTAAATCAACCGACAGGCAGGGCAGGACAGAAATTGGACGCTTGAGGTACAAAATCTAAAAAGCAAAATGAAATAATTATTAAACGCCAAATGAATATTTATAAGAGCATTAATAATTGTTGGTAGTCTGCCAGTTGAGGGTTAGAAACGGTATTTGTTTCACTATCTCAATTTCTCCCCTTCTTGGGGGGGGAAAAAAAAAACACTTCTTATTGACAGCCCATCTGAAAAATGCAATTTCCCTAAGCGACAGAATGACATGGTGAAATGATAACTGAAATTAAAAATCTCAGATTCAGTCAGCCATACTCGTACACATGCCCATCAACGACGGCAGCGTGTCAAACCGAAGCGCCCGTGTGAGAGCGAGACGCAGCAAACGGGTCGCCTGAACTGCACGACGGTTCGTGTTTGAAGGCGTCAATCGACGGCTGAGATTAAGGAAATCTGCGAACACAAGAGTTAGTTTGTGCTCGGATCAGTTTACATCGCGAGCTCGGAGTGTGTGTCTGGTGCTTTACCTGTGTGTTGGCGTCTGTGTTTGGTGAGGGCGTGTCTTGTGCCTCCTGCGAAGCCACACAGGTCACAGAGGTAGGACTTCTCTCCTGTAAATGCAGAGTAGAAGAAGGAAGAGGCTCAGCATAGAGAAACACACTGAGGACACAAGGAAAGATGTGAGGAAATTCTAATAGCTTAATTTACTGCTTGTTGATCAAAGGTGTAAAAGAACAGCATGTTTAATTTCAGCAACATGAGAGAAGCCATCTAAAATAAACATGATAAATACTAAACGGCAGAAGACGCTTCAGGTTTTGTCTTTCTAACATCTGTAGGACAGCCTTGACGTGTCTCAACAAGGGGTGATGATGGATTGATAAGTGAACCAAACATCAAACAAGAGAGGGGCTTGTCTATTATTGACCTTAACGGCCCTTTTAGGGTGTACTGCCACCAGCACTGTGTAGACCACTTTAATCAAACTCAAGTCAGTTTGCCTAGAAAGTCAGAGTCGTTTGGGGAGGTGTGAATGTATAATCAAACTCTGATGCAGACAAAAACGCAAACTTTGAGCTGCCGTAGGGCGAACTTTGATTAAGGAGAACTCTGGCGCAGTTCAAATTCATATGTGGATGCTTTTGGATAGCAGGAAGTGGACTTAGCGCAGGGCATTCTGGGTAAATACAACTGAAACTGTCGCGACAACGGGAGAAATGCCCCGTTGTCTTTCACCGATGACCAAGAGAAATCCTACAACCACTAAAATATGGCGCTTCTACATTTTTGTTCGCATATTGTGAAGAAGAAAGTTGTGCTCATGTCTTCTTCTTTTTGTAGTCCTTCTTGATGCAGCGCCGCCACAGGCGAGGGCGGGTAAAGGTGGTTTGGATTGTTTGGTACACTGTAGTGTGAAAGTGAACTGCACCAGTTGAAAATGTAACAAATGTTACAATTTTGATCCCCAATCGAACCGAGTCTAGCGGGCTAAGAGTGTGTGTAAACACTCCTAGGGTGACTTCTCTGCCTACTTCTTATAAACATGATACTTTCGATGGATGGATGCAAACGATCCCTTCCTGGAACGGAGAAAAGTTTATTGGTAAAGCTGGTTTCTCTCACGCTGATCCCATTTCAAGCTGTCATGTATTTCACTCCGAGGCTGCGTCAACAACTGCGAAATAAAAATCAAATGGCACAAGTGCAATCACACTTGCCATATGGCTCTGGATTAGACTGATGAGTCTTGATGCCTCAATGTGACATTCCTGTCACTGAGAGCAGCAGCTAAAGTGCCACTGAAAGAAGCTCGGCGTTCAACAAGACAAAGAGGACGGGCCTGGTGAGAAAGGGAGAAACGTGTAAAGTCGGAGCGAAGCAAAAATCGAGAAAAGGAAAGACAGATTGAGCAGATGAGCAGAGGGCCTAGTTGGCTAACAGATGAGCCAAGCAGAAGTCACAGATCACTAGTGTATGTCCATCAGAGCTCTCATAGCTAACTAATTCCTCCAATCAGATGGATCCGTGTAAATATGTCAAATGGGGGACGGGAAATTGCCAGTGTGGTTTATTGACTGTGATAAAATCTGAAAAGCACCGCTGAACATAATTACATACTTGTCAGAGCCATAAAAATTAGCTTTATTATCAATGGGATGGTTTTGTACAACTTCATTTGGGGGCGATGCCTTCCAGATGGGGAGCGTGGAGAGCTTTTTTACACTCCTCCTCTCTTCCCTGCATCTGGCTCCGTCATTAACGGCATGATGGTTTCTCTTTCTACCTCTCTCTGTCTGCCACCGCACACACACCCACCCACCCACCCGCACGCACGCACGCACACACTCAAAGACTGCAACATTTGTGATTAGGTTCACTCAGGGAAATGAGCGCACACATTTACAGATTGGACGCAGATGTGTATGCAAATGTACGCAAACACACACAAGCTACATGTGGCGAGCTACTGTACGCGCACATATTGTTTCGTGCGTGTTCATAAGCGCTGTAGGTGCCACGCTTATGTTTAACATGCAGGTCGTATACGCATGTACTCTGTGTGTGTTTTCTACGTGGAGCTGAGCTCCTCACACTTAAGTATTCATCCCAGTTGCCGACGGTGCAGCACGGCTCTCGCCACACACTGATAACACATCTGGGGTGACTCTTCCAGCTGGGCCTTGGCGCTGCTCGGCTCCTCTTCGGCACAGATAGCAGCTTTCACCGGGTCCGCAGAGACCCGACAGCCTCAAGTTTCCTCTGTTCTGCCCATTTAAAGCCACTCGACTGTGAGAGGAGTTTTAATGCGGTGCCACTTAAAAAACAACCCTAAAAAGGAACATTTGTTAGCCGGTTCGTGCGACTTCGCCGCACAATCCTGGATGTCGTTACAAAGAACAATCCTATAAGTTAAAGAACTATCCATTGAAAGGTTTTTTTTATTATTATTATTATCATAATTGCATGAAGTTGAAAAATAATCCTGGAAAATATGTTAGAAAGTTTTTTTTTTTATTTTGTGCTTTTTTTTCTCCCCCCACATCAATTAAAGAATCCCTCGTCTCTGTGATTATACAATAAAATCTGTCTTACATGTGTTCAGAGCAAAAAAAAAAAAAAAAAAAAAAAAATTACATAGGTCATTATTTTAGGAACATGACAATATTCAACATCAAATTAATACATAACCTGATAATATTTTCCACCACAAAACTCATTACCAACTAAAATCAGAAGGTCTGATGCAACATTTATGGGAAATGAATGTAATAATTATTGAATAAGGAATAAAAGTGAGGGGGGAAAAAGTAAAACTCAATGTTTTACATATTTTGCAGCATTGTTTGTGTGTTTGCATGAAAAAGTTTGTGAACCTTTGGTTTAACCTACTTCTAGTAAATATCTCTCTCTTTTAACGGATCCACCTCAACTCATACCTGCATCTTGGTCATCTTATCGGCGAGCTCCTGCCTCTGTCGCTCACTTTCTCCAAATTTGATCTGCAGCTCCTGGACCTGCGCCTCGGCCTTCTTGCGCCGGTGTTCAGAGTCGCCTTTGCTTTGGGTCAGGTTCTTCAGCTCGATCTGCAGCTCGTTCCACTCGCTCTCCAGGGCCTGCTTGGCTTTCTCCATCGACATCTTGTTCTGCAGAGGGGAAGACGTGACTCAGATTACTGAGGTGCGTTTTTAAAATGTTTGGTGGAAGCTCTCCTCCTCGGGCCGCTGTGATTCTTACCCTCTTGGCCTGTTCCAGTTGTTCGTTAAGCTCTTCAAACGCCTGGTTGTGTTTTTGCCTCATGTCGACCATCTGCTGCTCGTGAGTCTTTGCTTCGTCCTCCAGAGTCTTCTTCAGCTGAGCGACCTCACTCTCACGCTTGGCCCTGAAGCAGGGGTCAAGCTCATTTTCATTTTGGATCAAGATAATAAATGTTCTCAAATGGCCGGTTGTGCCAAAATGTATATTGTAGATGTAAAACTCAAAAAAAAAAAGTCAATAAGTACTTCTCAAAATTAATTATGGAATATCATTTCACATCAATCAGTCCCGCCAAGATTTTATGCTTGTATGTGATATTTTTACAAACAAAAATGCAGATTTTGTGGTGCCAGTTTTGAAATTTTGCAACATTTGCACTTGTATACGACTGTACATGTGTATCAAATACTGCCACCTGCAGGTGGGAGTTAGTCACTTAAATCCAATGATTTTGACAGAAAATTGGCAATGAACCGACAATTAAGGATTAGCTTGAAAAAAAAATATTGTGTGGAGGGGTCTTTTTTTGTCACGTTAAAATCCATCACCATTTCATGACAGCATGGTATGAGACAAATCTTAAAAATGTTAAGCTCCTCTTCCTTCTCCCAGTGGTTACTACAGAAATCCACAGATCAGTCTGAAACAACTAATCAGAACCAGGCTGTAGCGCCATCAATCGTGCTTGTGTGCACAGTGTGCGATTACCTGAGCTCCACGTGAGCAGCTGTGGTGTCCAGCGTGTCCTCCAGCTCCGTCTTCAGCGCCTCCAGCTCCTCTCCCAGGTCCCGGCGCTGTTTCTCGGCCTTGGATCGGGCCTGCCGCTCCAGCTCCAGGTCCTCCTGCAGCTCAGAGATCTGCGCCTCCAGCTCCCTGATCTTCTTCTGGGCCGTGTTCTTCGCCGCAGCCTCCTCCTCGATTCTGGTGTTGCGACGACAAAGCAGGGTTAATTTAAAAAGCTGCAGGTTTACAGTTTGCTGCAGTGAAAGTTTAGGGTTTGGTCCAACCTGGCTAAGGCAGCCAGGAGTTCCTCCTCCTTCTTCGCCAGCTGAGCCCGGAGCTCGGCGATCTGGGCCTGCAGGTCTGCGATCTGGTCATGGAGCTCGGTGGAGTCTCCCTCAAGCTTACGGCGGTTTTTCTCCAGCTCCTGGCGCATTTTCTCCTCTTTCCTCAAACGATCTGAACGTCAATAAAAAAAACTAAACGTGACTGAAAACATAAAGCAACTAATTTAAAAAACAAAAATCTCTAACTAGGAAGTTTAGTTCATTTAAAAGCCGATCGATCTTAATCAAATCATGATTAATTGACATGAGGCCAAGAGAGTTTTAAATCAAGAAATCAAAGTCTTTCCATATCATGAAGAGCTAACTTAATCATATGCCAAATTTAAAAAATAAAAATATTTTTTTATTTTGTGTCAGCTGTACTAAATACTGGCTGAATAAACAAATGTGTGGCATTTACATGATTAAACTTGGACATATAAACTAGAACAAAAGAGGAACCTTTTAGGTTGATGAAGAGAAAAGCTACAGATGAAAAAAAAAAAAAAAAAAAAAAAACTAAGTTGTTCATGAACAGAGAGCTGTTCACACAGAATACCGTCTGTTTTTGTTCCTAAGTAGGAACAAAAACTAACTAACTTAAGGAGTTTGTCGAGTTAATTATATTTAAAAAAAATAAAAATAAATCGCATAAAGTGCATTTTGAACCCTACAACAGTCTCTGTTTGACCGTTTCCCTTTCCTGTTCTGATTAGGCCGCCATTTTTTTCGCCCTGTGTCAGCTAGCTCTGCTTAAGGATTAGCAGTGGCGCCCTCTGCTGGATGGCGACCGAACTACAACACTAGAAGAAGGCCTACCGGGACTTTATTAGTTAATCTATTGGAACTAATTTTAATCTAATAAACCATTAATCCACAATCAATTAAATTAAATGTTTGCATCCCAACACTTGCCTTCTAAATCAGTGATCATGGTTTCGTGTTTATTCTTGAGCTTCTGCAAGCTTTTTGACTTCTCCTCCTCCTCAGCCAGATTGATGGTAAACTCCGAGATCCTCTCCTCAAGCAGTTTCTTTTCCTGAAGTTACAAGTAAAAAGAGGTCTCCATTATTCTGTGATTAATGGAGACCTCCATTAAAAACATAATTTTAACCGCCATGTTGCCATGCGAGGAGACGTTTAGTCGGAAACCTTGTTGAGCTTGCTGTTCTGGTCGTCCAGCAGAATGATGTCTTCCTCCATTTTCTTCAGTTTGGCGTCTGTGGTGACTTTCTCCATCTGAAGCTTCTGCCTGGCTGCCTCCTCCTCATCCAGCTGCTGCTCCAACTCCTGGACGAGCAAAACCAGCAGAAAGGTTAATGCTTAAATGCATAAATACTCAATATACATGAATTAAAACAAGAAATATCAGGAAAAAGGAAAGCTTCCAAAATTAAGAGAAAAAGTATCCTAAACAATCATTTCATTTGTGACACCACTTGGTTATGTTGCGTTTTGTCTGTTCAAAATCCATTGTAATGTGTACCTCCTTTTTTGTTGTTCGTTCTCTTATCCAATTGGTGATTTGTTATTTTGTAGATCAATATTTCTGTTAGTTTTATATGAACTAATTGGTGAATTAAAATAAAAAAACAATGCTGAAACAATTAATCCTGATGAAATTAGTCAATTTAGTAATCGATCAATAAGTGGAATACTGTACAAATACATACATATGGGATTCAATTAAAAAAATCCTTTGTAAATGTGTTATATTCAGAACTTTAAGTGGTTTAGTTTTAGCTTCACCTGGTTCAAATTCTGTAAAAAAAAAAATAAATAAATAAATAATAATAATAATAATAATAATAATCTCCTGTTATGCACTTTTTGCTATCCAATTATTAATCAGTTGATCCAAAAAATAACCAGATCAGATTTTCACAAGTTTATGTTAGAAATATTTTTTAGCTGCTACAAATGATCAAGTTTACACTGTGGGCGATAAAAAAAAAATATTTTAAAAAGGAACTCAATTATTTGTTTATTTGCATTGTTTAATGTACCTCTAATATTGCATAAAGACTAGAACTGATTCTCAGAATAACTAAAATAAATGTTAGCTGCAGCCCTACACATGAAGGTGTAGCATGCACTCCTCAGTCGACTGACCGTGATGTTCTGCTGCATCTTTTTCTTCTCCGTTTGCATCTGCACGACCCTCTCCTCCTCTTCCTCCAGCCGGGACTCCATGTCGTGCAGGATCTCCTCCAGCTCCTGCTTCCTGGTGGCCAGACGGGCTCTCATCTCTTCAGCCTCGGCGCACAGCTCCGTCTCTGCCTGCAGCTGCTCCTGCAGGGCCTGCTTCTCTGCACTCAGCTGCACAGAGCCAAGTCAGTCAGACACAGTTAAAGGCTCACAGGCTCTTCTGAATCAAGAATAAACTTCATTCTATTTCAAAGACTCGCCTGTTGCTGTTTCGCCTCGAATTCTTTGAGCTGCTCCTCAACTTGGATTTGTTTCTCCTTCACCTTGAGCAGCTCCTCTTCCTTAGCCAGCATCTCCTCCTCCTGCCGAGACACTTGCAGCAGAGGCTTCACCTGGAGAGAAACATTTAAAACTTGATGGTTTATGCAATACAGGGTCATAAAAAAAAAAATTCAGTTTTAGTATTGCAGACTTTAAATGTCTAGATTTTTAACACCCAAGCCCTGATCCTAACACGCTTGTTCAGAGCAAAGTGAACTGTATTTATTTCTCGTTCTGCTTTTTGTCATCTTTCTAAAATAAACATCCAAGTCAGGGGTGTCCAAAATATGGCTCGGGGGCCATTTGCAGTCCTCAGACCAATTTTTGGTGATCCTTGATTAATATTCAAAGATAGTCTAAATTTTAAGTTTTTCACTGATGGCAGGCTGTTAAAAAAAAGATACAATAAAAATAAAATAAGCAAAATGTGAGGTGCCACGCAAAGTATTCATCCAGGTTTTTGTTTTTAATTTAATGTAATTTATTAATAGATACCAAAAACATCCAGTGACTTTTACTAAAATTCAGAAGAAATAAAACAAAATCAGTTTCTTGTTGCTGAAAAGACAAAAACACATCTCGTAAAATATGATCAATCTAGAAAATGTAGGATTTGTTTTCTTTTAAATTTGGCAAATCTATAAGACCCTTTGTTTAAAATCAACAATAATTTACAGAAATCAGATTGCTTTGCTTATTTTTATTAAAATTGAGTAGAGTTTATCGTTTATTTACCAGGAAGAAAATTTGGTTTTGCAGATATAATTACACAATTTTTAGAATAGTTTCAACTTGATATTTATGACCCAAGTTTGGATACCCCTCCGACGCTAAAAGTTATTTTCACCAAGTGATTTTAGCTAAAAAAAAAAAAAAAGAAAAAAAGAATAAAATATTTTGGACCTTTAAGAAAGTGACAATGCATTGGGTTTTTCTAATATGCCTCATTTTGGCTCCCACATTTATCTCACACTAATAAAAACTAAACTGCTTCATAATCAATTTTATTTATGGTTTCAGTTGTGTAAAGCTTTTGTTTCTATTTAATTTATTGTTTTTAGTGGTTGCGTTTAGTTTTCTAAACAACCATCAACACTGGAGCCGCAAAATATTCTAAACATTCAAAATAAGATTTTGTTGATCTTTGAGAGAGCAAACTTGCATTATTCTACTTGGAAGAAGATCTCAAAACCAGCATTATCGTTTATCGCAATGATTTCTGGGACAAGTCACCGTCCAGCAAAATTTGCTGCTTATTTTGGATGTTTGACGCACAATTTAAAAACTGCCATAAAGTGGAAGCTGCGGTCCAGATTTCGCTAGTGATCCAGATGTTTGGTGATGTGCTGGTTGAATTATATTTGACGGTACTGAACCGTTTCCATTGATCTCACCTTGGTGAAAAGCCTCCACCACTGCCAGTTCCTGAGTTTGAGGTAAGCTGCACAGTTTCGCTGGATGACTTTCATGGCAGTCAGCTGCTGCTGTCGCTTAGTGAAGGCTCTGGGATTATAAGCAGAAACATGAAGTTATTGTTCAATAGAACGTTAGAAAGCAGAAGTGTGAAAAGGACAACAGTTTAAATATCAACGTTTTCTTACTTTCGGGCTACATATCCTCTGCACCATGCCTGGAAACTCATGATCACATCAGTGATCTTCATGTCTCTCTCCTCCTCCAGGTGGGCCAAGACTCCAGCTCGGAAGAACACTTTACTTTGGCCGATTCGGTACAAATTGGGGTCTAGCTCCAGGGCTTTAATCTGTTTGAATCAGGATGCATGGAGCATGAGCTAACTGATGACATTTTAATAAACCGCCGACATCTGAAGCTGAAAAACACTACCATGAGCACGCAGGCTTGCTTTCCATCCATGAAACCCTTTGGGGTGGCATTTGGAGTGAGGATTTCATACCTGAAACACAAAAATAACCAGAGTTTTTATATTAAATTCAAGGAAGCCATTTCAGATGTGGATAAATACATCAGATTTTTTATTTTGGGAAAATAAAAAATCTTTTTTCTTTTTTTTTCCACCATCGCACTCCTTGGTTTTCCATAGTTCAGAGTGATTTCAGTGTTTCCCAGAGCTGCCATCTTGCTTGACAAGCTTCTGTTTTTATTTTGAATTCAGGTCACCTCTACGGCAGAATATTAGGCCAAAGATAAGATTTTTTTTATTACAAGAATAAAGTCATAATATTACAAGAACAAAGGGCTGGACAATAAATCAATAATATGCATCGCAATAGACATGTGATCAATATCAATAGATAATTTCAACCTCTCAGCTAGCCAATTAAGGCTGGTGGAATCAACTCACTCTGTGGTTACCTAGCAACTCTCACTCCTTGGTTACCTAGCAACCGGTTGAGTAACTTGCCCAGCAGCAGTTTAATGTTTTGCCTCATAACTGCTTCAAAATAAACTGCATGGAGTGAAAACTGGATTAGACAACCACCAATTGGTAGAATTTTGTATATTTAAAGCAAAAAACGAATCAGTAATTATAGATAAATTGATATGAAATGCTTACATCGTGATACTATATGAGGAGAATGAAGTAGTTATTTTATGAAAACTTCTACACACACACAAAAAAAAAATAAAAATAAATGAGAAATGTGTAACATCTTGTGAAAGTATACTTTGACCTTTTTCAATAAATAAATATTGTAGCCAACACCAGTGTTGGTTTTACAGATAAGAAAACAATTATCAGTGGCAAGACTTTGACACAATTGAAAAAGCAACTATTTCTATTTAATAAAAAAAAAACAAAAAAAAAACATGGGCTGAGCTGGTCACATCAGATCTCAAAGTTTTCTTTCCCTCATTAATGAGGACTTATAATTTTACCAGAACGTCTTAATTTTATCTTTATTCTGACAATATGATTTTATTCTAGTAATATAAATTCTTTGTCTGGTCCAAATATGCCATATTGTCCCCAATATGTCTCATAGAAGGGGTGATTGAAATAAGTCACTTTTTTGAAAATATTTTTTGTTTGTAACTTTTTTTGAGGAGGCATAACATGTAAAAAATAAATAAAAGAAAAAAATATTAAAATCGGATATAGTATGAAAAAAAAAAATTCTTTTATTTTTAAGCTACATCACACAGACATTCACAACCTAACGCTGTTTATACACCAAAACAATAAACGTGTCTAATTTAACAGAGTGACAAATAATAAGTCAAAACATAAAATTTACAAAGCATCACCTCTGTCTGAACTCCTGGAAGACGATCCGGTTGGGGAAGCCCTGTCTGCAGATACGAATTCCCTCCAAGACCCCGTTACAACTCAACTGATCCAGAACCAGGTGAGAGTCCAGTTTACCAGCCTGACAAAATATGAAAGTCACAGATCACAACTGGACTTGGTAATCATTAGTGCAACACCTGGAGAACTGCTAAAGCGGCGACGTCGTACCTTCTTCTCGTGGTTAGGGATGATGCAGCGCACAAAGTTGGGGTTGGTGTTCCTGAGCGTGGTCATGAGGTTCCCCAGCTGCTCCTTGTACAGCTGGCCGACCGTGCGGAACATGCCTTTACGGGTCTTAAAGGGTCCCGAGTCAGACATTCCTGCGACCTTATCCAGGCCAACGATGCGGTCCACTGGGAAAATCACAAGGACATGCAAAAGTATAAATAAATAGTTTCACTTTCTCTTCCTTACACATTAAAGAATAAAACACCTTTTTTATTTATTTTTTCTAAAGTAGTTAGTGACAAATTTTGCCATTTTTTCCTGAGTTATTGGAGAGATTAGGAACTCGTGAAGCACCAATCACTACTGCAGAAACTGACGGATGTTTTTTTTTTTACCCAAACGAGTGTATGTGACGTTGTTGTGCCGCTGTAACCAATAAGAAAATTCAACTGCAGTTTCACCCGCCAACCTCACGGGGGCAGCACTGAGACAGGTTTCAGCCCAAGTATTGAATTTACACAAAAATGTCAATTTGCACAGAAACAAAAATTTGACCCTTAAGGACTAATTTATACATTTTATCTTCAAAAAAAAAGTTGAGATGGGGTTTAGTTAGTCTTTAGCTTCCACAAGAACACAATTTTTTTTTTGCATTTAGACATATTTCCAAACTGTTGAATTTGTCTTTGCCGACTTGCAATGTGCTGCAAAAGGAGCCGAGCTAACTTTTGAAAAACTGACCAGTTAACATTTTCAGCATACACCAGAGTCCTTAAACTAAATGGTCTGAAGTTCACTGAATGTGCAGCTTTTAAGTCAAAACAATGAGGCGTTTTGCTCAGCTTACCGTCTCTCCAGAGGTCGCCAATAAACTTGTCAGTGGACTGGTTTAGCAGGGTGGCCACACACTCATTCAGGGGGTCCATGTTTTTCATCAGCCATTCGTTTGCCTTGTAATCCACCTGCAGAGTTAAAGAATCATCTTTATCCCTCCAGTCAGTTCCTGTCATTAAATCAATAAATCCTCTCACTGTGGGCGAGGAGTCGTGAACCGTTACTAGAATGTGCAAAAAAAAAAAAAGAAAAATTAAGGAAGAGATCAAATATGTCCGACTTGTTTTTCTGCTTGTACATGAGCTACAAGGAGACTTATTATTCAACATCTAAATAAAAACTCTGAAAAGAAATCTATTGACTAAAGCGGTGATATATTTTTTGACGTATTAAATGCGGGTGAAAAATGACCCATTATGCTTCCTTGAATAGGTTAGGATAGGTTTATGAGCTAAACAAAATAGATTCATTACATTTTTTGCACAAAATTAGTCTTGGATAATTGGATTTCAGTCTGCTCAGTTGTGCCCATTTTGAAATCCTTTCAGAATGAGACATTTTAGGGTCTCATGTCACTTTAAATCTAAATAAGCTGCTGCTGGAAATGCCCCCAACTCAATGTTTACATTTGCAATTGAAACAGATGTGCCATTATACAACCATCCATACATGAAAAGCAGAGGTGGAGCCTTCTGCACAGCCAACAAGAATGCAGCAAGTGGTTTCTGGATGGCAAGTCGACAACTAAACTTTTCTTTTCCAGCAGCCATTGTACAGCACGTACAGCAGTAAGACCAGCTGATCAAATGTTCTGGAACTCTGCTTGGTTGCTAGGTGACAGGTTGGCCTTCACTGATGTTGCCAAGTAATGGCACAGTGCTCATCATTTGCAACTAAATTCAGAGGTTTTTGAAAGGACTCATTTTCCAGGCACTAAAAAACTTCAATGTTTTCTTTAAACACTCTGGCTGTTTTTAGAAGCAGCTTAAACCGAAAGTGGAAAAACAAAAACATGAAAAAAGTAAATTTTGCGTAATACGTCACTTTTACGTTATCCAACTTGATGAATCGATCTAATCTAAAAAGGTTTATTTTTAGGCTTCTGTGTCAAGTTTGCTCATCTTCAGCTAAACATTTAGTGAAACAAGAACAGATGCATGATCGGACCTTTCCTGCGTAGTGAATAATGCAGAAATCGGCATCATCTTTGAGTTTCTTGGGTTTAACAAACTTCGGATTAGCTCCCTGCTCCTGAGTCAGTTTCTCCACAAACGTCTTGTCGGTGGCTTTAGGGAACCAGCACTCTTCGTCCAACAGGGCCAGGACACCTGGAGGACCATTCTGGGACAAAAACGGAGAGGAATCTTTACCACCGCTATACATGCTGTGGTTTCTACTGCTAGACTGACAGCAACTGTGCAGTTAATTTGATTTCAGGCAGAAAGGTCATACAGGTTTTTCTATGAGGTCGATGCAGGGCTGCAGGTCCAGACCGAAGTCGATGAAGCTCCAGTCGATGCCCTCCCTCTGGTACTCCTCCTGCTCCAGGATGAACATGGTGTGGTTGAAGAGCTGCTGCAGCTTCTCGTTGGTGTAGTTGATGCAGAGCTGCTCGAAGGAGTTCAGCTGCAGGAAGGAATTAAGTTGGTCAACTCAACTGGGCTGTAGGCTTATAGTGCAAAAAGAAAATAATATTTTCCCCCATACTTTGTGAAGACGGGTCGATATGAAAATGAACAGGATTCATCCTTCTAGGGCTGGCATGATTCAACCGGCAGTCAAATAACTCCATGTTTAATCAGCATCCAAGTCAAAAGACCAGAGACTTCGACTGTTTACTCTTTTTGCATGACCTTAATGTTGATTTACTTCAGTTTAAAATTTTGTAAGAAAAAAAAAAAAAATTGCAGCCCATCTATAAATCTGAAAGATTAATTCTGATCTGCTGCAAGTACATCATGGATTTGCATCTGTAGCAGTTTAAAAAAAAAAAGAAAAAGAAATTGATTTGACTGCTCCGATTCTCTGAAGAAATGAACACAAATGACTTCTTTGTTATTGTTACACAAAAATGAAGGCTGAAATCTTTTTCTTTTCTCCATTACATCGGTAAACGGCAACTTCAGGGGCCGACTCCTGTGGTTTAGGAGTCAGTCCTGGTGTTGCAAATAAGAGCAACACCATCTTATTTGCAAATGTTTGTTTGCAGTTTGCATGTGAGGCAAGATCTGCATTACAGCTTTGCCGTTACTAAACAAAACATTACGATTATGTCTGGGAAGAATTAAGACAGAGAGATCCAGTTTTTCGCCATGTGGACCAAAAGTTGCCAAGTTGAAAATACTTACAGGTCATGAATGATTTATCCTCCCAAGATTAAAGCATGTAAAAAGATCAATGTTTTCCTTCAAGGCAAACTAAGCACACAGCTTTTAATGTTAAAGTAGTCTGATTTTTATATAGACAGGAATCTGTAAAAAGTCTGAATCTAGAGCATTAGTTTATTCAACTTAACTTATTGCTGTACTTAATTAAGGTTGATCAATATGATGCATCCAAATCTGCTTTTGAGTGGGGATTAGCACACATTCATGTTACATTTTCTGTTAAATTAAAAGGCAGAAACATTTGGCATTTTAATATGATTTGTTAGTAAAAGTCCTACCCTTGCTCAAATTCTGTAAAAACTAAAAGAATATTACATTAAGTAGCTTTTAATCCACTTAATTGATCAAGCTAAAAACAGATCAGCCCTAATAAATCAAGTTTTTAGCTCCTTTCCTAAAAAAATAATCAAAGGAATGCTATGTAGATACATGCAAGGTAAAAAGAAATTTGTATTCTTCCTGCATTTATATTGTTAAATATAGAATAATGTGCCAATGTTTTTAATTAGATAACAGATTAGTTGCAACCTTAATTCACACTGACAAAGAAAAATTAAGTGTACTTGTCAGGTAATTACTTCAAAGATCTCAAATCCAGCGATGTCCAGGATGCCGATGAAGGACGCTCCCTGCCTCTTCGTCTTGTCCAGAGCCTTGTTAATCCTCATTACCAGCCAGCGGAACATCCTCTCATACGAAGCTTTGGCCAGCGCCTCAACGGCAAACTCTGCCTGCTCCTGGGTCTGGGCCTTCTGCACATAATCCCTACCAACCTGAAGACAAAACCACAAACCTACGTCACAGAGAGGAACCTCAACGACTCCGTCACTCCAAAGGAAGCTGCAGTGCAGACCTTGATTCTGGGAGACAAGATTGCTTTGGTGAAGTCGGTCACATTGATGCCCAGCAGGTGGCAGACTTTCTGGGCAGCTGGGAGGGAAACACGGCAGACGTGCAGGATGAACTTTGATAGGAATAAAACGGATAAAATCTGGTGAAGGTTGAGGCATACCGGTGTCGTCAGGCATGGACGCCTGGTCTGAGTTGCGCTCCTTCTTGAACACCATGTTCCCCAGCTGCAGCACGGCGGAAACCACCTTCAGCAGACCTGAGAGCAAAACAGCCTGCTTGGTAATCCCAACAAAACATCCATTCATACATTCACAATTAAGCAGAGGCAGGTTGTAAATAGTTACATCTATTTGAGTAACTTTGAAAATCATTTTATTGTGCCTGTAATATGCAATTTTATTATGAACTAATTAACTGATATGTCTGAATTTCAGCAATAGCACTTGACAAAATGTAATCTGTTTTTCAGATTTTCACACCTGTTGACTACATGATGAGTTTGTTGTGTTTTGATGATGTAGATCACTTTATATAGCACTTTTCAACAACATGGCGGTTTAAATAAACTTGGGCTCATTGAGTATTGCTACTCGAGTAAAATTTCCGGATACGCAAATATTTCAATGAAAAGCAAACATTTTAACCCTTTCATGCATGATCCTTTATGGATTTTTTCCCCCCCAAAGTGTTAAAAAATGTTTTTAAAAAAAACGGGATTTTTTTTCTAGGTCATCGGTTGTAATTTTCTCCAAATACAAAGTTGTTATTTGGAAACTACATCAGCAGCATTAGCCTTCAGGGGTTATTTGACGTCACAATACTTTTTACCTGTGAGAGTAGGACGAGGGACTAAATACTCCTGAGTTGCTTTTTCATCCGTCTGCCATATTGGATTTAACAAAAAATGTTCTTGCACTTGCAGGAGATGGCCAGTAGTGGGCAGTGTGTTGTATGATGCATTAGCGTCCACTTCAGTGGTCTGTGTGCATTTATAAAAACTGTGGATAAATATCCACAATAAACAAGAAAATGGCTGTTTGATAGCTGTCCATTGCAGTGACCGTTATGCATGAAAGGGTTAAATCAAGACGTACAAAACAGATGCAAACTTTTTGTTTTTACACCAGTTTTGTTGTTCTAATGTCATTTTCCATCTGCTGGATCTGCAGGTATTACTTTTATGCAAAGTTCAGTATTGAAAATTGATTTGAAAAGGTGTCATTTTGTAATTAATATTTGTCTTTAAAATGCCAGAATATGCACATAGCCTTATATTTTACCGATTTCATGACATCTTAAAATATTAAATGAGATTTTATGATCAATTTATCAAATTTGAGCAGCTTTTACTCTTAATTTCTTGGGAAGCTACTTTTCACCTCATCTTGAAGAAAAAGAAAAATGTTGAATTAGTGCTACTCATACAACAGTAACATTTCTGGTTACCTCTGCAATAAAGTCAGAATCTGTTGGGTTAAAGGTGAAGACTTTCAAAGCTGACAACTTCACAGAAATGTTAGTGTAAAAAAAATAATAAATAAATAAAAAGTACCACTAATTTCCTCTTCAGGGATGCTCATGATGTTAAAGGCCTCCATGGTTTCGACGAACATTTCCTTGTCCGTCTGCCCCGGGATGGTCACGTTTCCGTTGGACAGGAAACGGTACTTGCTGTAATCCTCCAGACACAAATCAGCTGCAAAGATAAACACCAGCTCATCTCATTTTCATTAAGTGAAAAAGGAATCGAGCGATTATATTCCTAGTCCAAAAACCAGACGTGATTCACCTTCTGGAGTTTTAAATCTGGAGATTTAGCCTTTTGAAAGTGCAGCACAGCTTGCATAGAAGGTTTACATCACACAATTTGCTGCCAATTGCAGCATTATTTCAATACAAATACTTAAAAGGGACCCATTATGCCAAATTATTTTTATGCTTCTTTTTGGGTTTAAACTGCTTTTAAAACACAGCTCAGCTGTTTTCTGGCATCTGGAAAATGCACCGTTTCAAAAACCTTCCACAGCGCCGTTACCTAGCAACCTCAGCCCACATCACCTAGCAACCCAATTGGAGTTCTAGCATGTTCGGTCAGCTGGTTTTAAAGCTGTACAATGGCTACTGGAAAAGACAAGTGTTTTGTTGTCAACTCACTATTCAGAAGCCACTTGCTGCATTCCAGTTGGTTGTGCAGGAGGCTCTACTTCTGCTTTTCAAAGATGTACTGTTGCATAATTGAGCATCTGTTTGCAGCCATTTTCATGCGTGACTGTAAACGTTGGATTTAAAGTGACAAGAGGCCCTAAAACAGCTCAAAATAGACAATTGCTGATCAGCCTTAAATCTAATTGTGTGCAAAACACCTCCCATATAGCCCATATATCCCAACCTGGTCAGTGAGGCACCTTAAATTAAAATGCAACCAGAACGCCAATTCTTTTGCCTGTAAACTATTCCCTCAGAGTCTTGATCTCGTTAGCACGTTTAGGTAGCAGTTATTTTGAAACTTCCTGCTCGTTTTGTTGCACTCCTGCTCTGATGACCAAGTCCTCACATCGCATTTTGTCTCCGGCTCCCGTCAGCATGTAGTAGAAGATGTGGAAGGTCCTCTCCTCTTTAGCTTGTCTGATGGCTCGAGACTTCTCCAGCAAATCTGAAGTTTTAGTTAAGGCACAAACCAGTATGTACCAGTTACTTTTCAGGAAACCGGTGCTGTACATTAAGCAAGACGCAAGAGAAATTGTGAACTTGGTCCAGCTTTCCATCCAAATCTCACTGAAAAGGATACAAGTTTCTATGTTGGCTCCAACGATGTAGCCGTTGACGTCAAAGTTGATTCTGATGAATTTTCCCTTTTTCACAAAAAAAAAAATAGAAAGAAAAAAATGCAAATGTTGTGATTTATATTCAGTACTCAAAAATAAATACAATGGTATAGCAATACAAGCTTAAAGTCTGATAACTCTGGTTGGCTTCCCCTCAAAAAATACAGACATAACTCAAAATAAACTGTCTAATTAACCAACACTTGCAATTTTGTTGCTTTTGTTAGCGTGAACAGGTTCAAATGAGTATTTTTAACTTTAATAAAACTTAAACAGAGCTCAGGTCTCCCCTTCTATTACAATGTTCTCCTTTCATGAGTAAATCCGTTTACAAAAGTCTTAAAAAGAAAACTTCTAGTGTCAACTTTGGCTTCATTTTGCTGCAAAAGAGTTGAAGTTTCCCCTGAAACCAAAAGCTTAGTGACAGCCATGTGCATCTTCATGCATGCACACATCTGTGTTTGTGGGACACAAGTAAATAATTTAACAATTGTCTTAAACTTATAAGCCAGAGATTTAATACACCAGCCATTAAAACCTTTAGATAATTGCAACATGTTTCACCGTTTGTGTTTTGTTGATACTTTGCTGAGCCTGCTGCTGGCAGGGCTGAGACTGAAACCACATCTTTGATGCATTCAATCACTTTAATCTTGCTCTCTGATCATCATATAGTTAAATACAGATGTTAAGTTTACAAGCAAAGATTAAGAGCAGCCACAAATAAATGCAGTCTTACTGAAAAATGTGTAAAACTGTAAAAATATGAAAATGGTTTTAGGAGATTTTTCTGTGAAATTCAACAAAATCATTTGAAGAAAATTACCTCATTTGGTTTTTTGCAGCATGTATTAAAATATTCTAACAAAATGCAGCTGAAAGCTGAAATTCCTCGGTAAAATGCTACTTTACACGCTATTAGCTGGCGTTTTCAAATCACCCAATCCAGAAGCACATTTATTCTCCTTGGTGCTGATTGGCTGAAATAAGACTAAATATTAGCTTCTGCGGAAATACAAAGATGGTCTTATTTGCCGTTTCAAAGAACTGAAGTAGACATTTATAAATGTTTAAAAGGTTTTGAGTATTTACACAACTAAACCCTACGAATAATGTGTGTCTAATGTTTTTGATTTATCTCTGCATTTTAAAAGTTTCAAAAAAATCTCAAACAATAATTAGTTCATACAGGGATTGTGACTTTAGTTGAGTTTGTAGGTGGTGAGCTGTGATCAATTAATTCATAGTTAATCAGTATGAACTAGTTCTTCTTCAGGGTGAATTGGTTCAGCTGTATCATGTCTTTTTATAACTTGGAGGTAAAAGTAGTTAATATGACAGCAAACTGATTTAGCAGCCTTCAAGTCATGCTTACGAATCTAGAGGAGTTGTCGTTCTTGACAGTCTTGGCGTTGCCAAAGGCCTCCAAGATGGGGTTGGCCTGCAGCAGCTGCTTCTCCAGCTCCCCCTGGTGAAGAAGAGGCGGAATTACACTCGTTTTGTCTCAAGTAGAGCAGGAGAAGCTCGAACTCTGCAAAGCTGCACAGTCTTCATTGTCAAAAATGCATCAAAGAGGACTTTTTCTGTAACTGATTTCTTGTTCACTTTCAAAAGAAAGACCTCAGGCGACGTTATTGCCCAACCAACCACACGCAGGCACACGTAAAAATACAGATCCTGCACATTCCTGCATGCAGTACATTCCCGCAGAACAGCAAGCCCGCTCAAGCTTCAAGCCCCTGTGAAGCCGGCCCTTTCCATGCAGGCACACACAGCGCAGGCGACGCCACAACCAGGTTAGCACAGATTACTTCACACAATGCAAAACAACAATACAAAATAACAAAAAGACAGACCGGATGAGAATAGCTGCTGGGTTGAGTGAGAAACCTGAGCTGCTCTACAGTTCAGCTTGGTTTCTGTTTGGTGGGTAAGCCAGCTAAATGTAGAGCAAGAAACTGAAGCAACCCAGCTGTACAGGTTAAAAATGTTAGCACTTTAAATTAAAAGCAAATTAATTTATGCTTAACATAAAAATAAACAAACTACACTGTATGGTCTTTGAGGGCTTAAAGAAAACGGCTCTATAATGCAAAAACAAAATCTTACCAGGTATTTTTGATCTAGTCTCTAGCTCTACATCTTTGTACACTTTAAATAAAAAAAACAGCTTTCCAGTGCAAACATTGGCTCATCTTGACCCAATAATTCCTAAATATTGATGAAAAAGTTCCAGCTCCACTGGCAGATTAGTTCACTTATCAAATGGTAAAAATATCTCGTTCTAAGTAAAATAATCTGCCAGTAAAACTAGTAGGCCTGTCCCAATAGATCAATTAATTGATAAATTAAAAACAAGCCAAAAAAATTCCATTTGCATGACTTAATTGTTTCACTTTTCTCTTTATACCAAAAACTGGATGACAAAAGGCTTTAGTTTGGTCTTAACTAGACTTCAAAGGAAAATGTTGTTTAAAGACACTTCATAATTTATTTTAACGTTTCTGTTTTGTTTATTGATTTGAGATTTAAAATGTCTTCTAGTTTAAAATGTTTATTAGAAATTTGTTGATCTTTAAGGATGTGTTCTTGCATCATTATATTACTTGAAAATGGTCTCAAAAACAAGATCATCGTTTATCGTAATAACTTCTGAAACAATTTATCATCCAGTAAAGTTTGTCATCATGACAGGCCTACGGTCTAGTATATTTTTATTAATATTTGGGGATTTTTGACTTAAAACAAGCTCCTATATCTTGCTGAAAAGTTACTTGTAAGCTAGTTTGTTTTATTTCAAGTGTAATAAAATATTTACACTAACAACTAGACCAAAAATACTTGGTAATTTTGAGTTTTTGCAGTGTACACTATGAGTAACACTGACAGGTTGTGGTTTTACAAGGACCGGCATGTGACATACTTCCCTTTCTGTACAAACACAGCAAACATGAGTTAGATTTTTCACTGTTTAAGCTAAAAACTGAATAAGAATAAAATGCCTGAATGACAATCTGATCTGCTTTCATGACAAAGTCAAAGACAGATGATTTTTTTTTGTTAGTAGGGACACACATAGAGCCAGAGAGATGAACTCACATGGGACAACACAGCACCGCCCTGGAGGGAAGAAAGAAATTTCAACACTTTAGAAACACATTGTAGGTCAGATATTACATCACAGGAAACCTGGTGGCAGCAAATGGCTGATGGCAAAATGATTTATGAAACATTTCATGTCAAGACTTGTCAAACATCCTAATGTAGAGTAAGCAGCTCAGGTATGCGTGTATTAAGATGAGCGCTCTGCTTTGGTTCAGTCACTGGAGGACTGGCGGGCGTGTCGGGGCCCGAGACAGGAATGCACCGCCGTCCCCCCACAGCTCGTTACGACGCATACCTTCACAGATCTGGACTAAAATGGAAATCTACCAAACATAAGATTGTGGAAAGATCAGCAAGCTGATGAGCTGGAGAACTGGGGTGTTTCCACTCTCACTTATCTCCCATTGTTAGAACAGAATAATAATAATAAAGAAAAACAAAGAGATGTCTGGGTTTCAAACCAACCTGGTCCTTCTTGAACTTTGAGGATGAAGCGACATGCGCAAGATACTGAATGACCTTCTTTGTATTCTCTGTTTTCCCAGCTCCCGACTCGCCACTGCAGAAAAAAAAAAAAAAGCACAACAGATGCAATTATTTTAATAAAAATTAATTAATTAAAATAGCCATTCAGGAGGAATGACATCTATCTGAAATGACAAGATACAAGAAGTTATGGAAATCTAGAAACAAGAACTTGTAATATTTGGCATCACCAAACATGAGAAACTTCAATTGATTCACAAGCTGCTTTGAAAGTTCAATTAGACAATAAATCAATATGTTACGATCCATATCAAAAGTTAATATGTCTGAGAATATTTAATAATTTCAATGAATCCAGAACCGCACAGCATTCTGGGAGATGTAGGCAGAGGAAAAGCTTTCGCTGCTCAACCTCTGAAGGCCAGTTGGTGGAATCAACTAACTCAGATTATTTCACTTACAATATAATAAAAAAAATGTCCTGTTATAAATGAGAAAATCTGCCAGTGGAACTAGTACTTTTTCATCTTTTTCAACTTCTTGCTAAAAGTTACTTGTTAACTAGTTTTGTCTTTTTTTTTTTTTTTTTCCTCAAACGTACCAAAATATTTGCACTAGAAATGGACCAAAAATGTTAGGTAAGATTTTGAATTTTTGCAGTATAAATTTTTTAAAAACTGATTCATGTTGAAATGTTTTAAGTTTTACAAAAATAAAGTAAAATCAGAAGAATCAAAGAAACCTACGTGCAAAGGATGGACTGATCCTCTCGATCTGTTAAGAAAAAGAATAATAGGTAAAAAAAAATATATATATATATATATATATATATATATATATATATACACAAAACTTGATACAAAGCCAAGTTAACAAGCAGCAACAAAGTGCAGGATTGTACAAGTCTGCAGCTTCCGAGTGCCAACAAACACACATTGTAGTTTAATAATTGCTGCTCATTTAAACAGGAAAACTTCCAGCTGCTCAGATGTTCCTTTAACGCCACGGCGGCGCTAGCTTTAGCTCCCCCCTTCCACAAAAGCTGCATTTCCATTACAAATGTGTGCAAATCTTTTTCTGTATTCTGCTAATGTTGAAAACGCACAATTTTGCAATTGTGGTGTTTTCATTAAACAGGAAATTAAATTAAAGTCGCACATCGATAAGCTTGCTAGCATGATAATTCAGTAACAATCTTGGCAGTGACAGATGTGAACAGTTACATTAGTCACATCGGCCACGGTGGCAGCGCTCATGGAGGGAACATTTATCACTGAAACTGGGAGACATTTTAAATATTCAAAGACTTTTGTCATCCAGTTTTTGGTAGAAAGATTAAAGAGAAAAACGATAAATTATTGAGCTTGCTTTAATTGATTTATTGTGCTTTCTAAGTGAACCTCTGTGTGTGTGTGTGGAACATCAGGAACCAATAATCGTTCATAGCATCCTCAGTAAGACGCTCACCCTGCATCATGCTCCTGTAGGCCGTGTCGGTGATGGCGTAGATGTGTGGCGGCATCTCGTGCCTCTTCTTGCCCTTGTACATGGCGACAATCTCCTCGCTGTAGATGGGCAGGTTCTTGTACGGGTTGATCACCACGCAGAAGAGACCAGAGTACGTCTGTGGAAGACAGGAAGTGACGTTCAGAGTGAAACGGGAAGCTTCTGAACATTCCCCGCAGACCGTTTCCCCACTCACGTAGATGAGTCCGGAGTAGTATCTCTCCTTGAGGTTGTGCAGGACGGAGGCCTCGTTCAGGCAGGTGAGCTCCGCCATGTCCTCCACCTTGCTGAACTTGGGCGGATTCATTTTCTGGATGTCGTCCTTGTTCACTTTCACCTGAGATTCACAGAGATGAGCGTTACAGACTGCTGTGACATTGGGGATGGGAATCAGTCGATTACTTGGATTCAACAAGCCGCTTGCTCAGCAATTCCGCTTATTAAAGTAACGTCTGACGTATTTGCATCACTATGCATTTTTCTTTAGAATATGTACAAGATGGCGTCATAGAAATGGAGCTCCAAAATTTGTTTATATCTCACAAAAAAAAAAAAAACGATTCTTCTATGGCCACTTTTAACCACAACAGATTAAAACTTCAATGCCTCCAAAATCCTCAAACTGATCATCGATCGAATTCTACAAAAAATCTGGAGATGATGATGCAAAGAAGGATTCTTCATAAAAATTAAGAAAATTACAGACAGCTAAGACCGTTCTCCTCATCTTTAGCCAGAGGCTTCTTCAGATTCACTGCAATATAGACTGCTACAGGAGACCTTTCTTTCCAACAGCATCACTATCTGCATACGCTGAAGAATTAGAATTCATACGAGTTACGACATTTAATTTCCCTTCGTGATCAATAAGGTATTTTTGAAGTTACCCTTTTTGGTAACACTTTATTTGACGGGTTGTGAATAAGACTGTCGTGACTCCGTCCTGACTATAGACATGACCATGTCATAGACATGTCATAGACATGTCATAGACATGACTAAGTCTTCATGAATATTTATGACTGTTGTCATAAAGCATCACTCTGTAAATTATGACACTTTTAATACAAAGTTGACATTATTCAAAATGTCTTCGTTGACAACTTGACATTAACCAAGAAATCATGATCTGACATAAATTTGCTATAAAAGTATTACTGATTAAACTTTAGCTTTAATAACAAACATACAGAATTTTTTAAGTGTAATCACTAATACGAAGACATTTTGAATAATGTTAACTTTGTATTAAAGTGTCATGATTTACCAAATGACACTTTATGAGAAGATTCATAAATGTTCATGACACGTTCATGACACGTTCATGGCAGCTCCTTTATTATACCAAAAGCGCCTACAGAAAAACTGCTGATGTGCAGAAAGCTGCATTTCATGTTGAAATTTGACGGAGGGATTCTTATTGTTTATGTAATTTTTATAAAGAATATGCTTTTAACATTTGTAAAACTGAAAATATGACACAATTTGTGAAAAATATCGATCTCCTCCACTTTGTCCCTGAGCTGCTATTGCTGCCTGAAGAAATGCAACGCTCCCAACCAAATACAACCAATCAGAGCGAGGAGGCAGGTCTTAGCGCCATCAGTCAACCTCATGTATCTGCTGCTAAATGTGCCAACAGGGAGAAACAACTTGCAGGTAAACCGTTTATCTGAGGTCATGGGTGGCAATGCTATCTAGACTGAATGCACAGATTGTGATTGACAGCGCTAAGACCCGCCCCCTGGCTCTGATTGGTTGTTTCTAGTTAGCTCAGTTTTATCCGTCTCATACCAAACGGTCACAACATGGTGACAGTTTCAACAAATATCTATAGAAGTTACATACTGCAGGTTTGGGAAAGTTTTAACCCTGTTTGAATCGATTAAGGTGAATATTTTTAATTGGAGTTCATTTCCCAACCCGACGGACTGATGGCGCTTCACCTTCTTGCCAGAGTCGGACAGCTCCACCACACACTCGTCGCCCTTCTCCTCCTTCAGCGACCCGGCCTCATATCCCTGCTTCTCGCTGGGGACCCACACCAGCTTCTTGGAGGCCCAGTCGGCCTGGGCCAGCGGGTCGTTGATGCCGCTCCGGTCCCCGTACAGGAACTTGTCTGCGTCCGTCATGGTGGCTGCAAAACAAGAGATTAAATAAACAATTTAGAGGTTAATTCAAGAAAATGTGTTAAGAAATCACTCAGCAAATTTTATGTTCAGGTTTAATATTTAGAATTTAGATTTTACTTCTAGATTTCATTCCCCAATAATTCAATATAGCATATTTAATAATCAATAAGTAGATTCAATTTTTAGATTTAACATCTAGATGTATTATTCACATTTAACATTTAGGTTTAGTAAGCAAATTCGGATTTAACAATTAGATTGAATATTCACATTTAGGTTTATTCAAGTTTAAAGTTATTAAGATTTAATTTTCAAATTTATATCAATATTTATGCTAAATTTTTAGATTTATTCAAATTTAATATTGAAATTATTCAAGTTTAGATTTTCTAAAATTGTGTGTAAACAGTTTTTTTAAAGGCATTTACATCTTAAATGTTATTAAAGTGAGCTAAATGTGAGAAAAGTAATCCAAATATAAAAAAATAAAATCTGCTGAATATTTCACACTAAAATATTACATTTCTCGCCCTCAAAACAGAATTTCCCAGTTTTGTGTACAACTGAAACGCAGCATAAGTAAAACTTGTTTATTAGTGCAGCAGAAGGAACGTCGCATGCTGCAACATGGAGACATTTTAAAAAACCTTTCAGCCTAAAAAGGGAAATAGCCAAAGGGCCTTTGAGTTGCAGCTATAAGAAACCATTATGACTGTTCAGTCTAAACTTCAGATAACTGGCTTTTGTTTTTTTCGAACAGCGCCGGTCCAGACACGTCGTCGCTGCTGCCACAAATGCTTGATGTTCTTCTACTGTATCATTTTGTCTCCTCTGTCATTTTGCCTCTTTATCCTGAACCCACAAAAAAAAAAAAAAAAAAATTAAAATAAAAATATGACACCAACTCCCTACATGGGACAGTTGTCCGAGAATGCCTCGTCAGTAAGAGTGATGGTCAGCTGCCTGATCTTTTCGTTTTCTTTGTTACTTCTATGAATTAGTCATGTTAAAGATATTAACGTTTCCAGAGGTCATCAGGGGTCAACCGGCCTTGACCCTTGATGTGGGTCAATCCACATTTTTTTGTAAATCCACGTTTACAAAAAAAAAAAAAAAAAAAAAAAAAAATGGTTTTAATCAATTGTGCAACAAAAATTGGTTTTTCTTGTTACAATTTTTAAGCTTTTAAAAAAAAAAAAAAAAAAAAAAAAGTTCCAGAGGTCACCATAGGTCAACCTGGTTGAAGTCTGTTATGCCGACCTTTATCAATTTTGGAAACATTTTTTTGACTCTTTTGTAATAAATTAAGATATATTTTCTTTTTAAATCATCTGGTGATTCCCTGGCTGGTCTGTGTGAATCCCAGACAATATTTCCAGGGGTCAAAGGTCAGCCAGCCAATCCACATTTACACACACACAAAAAAAATACTAAATAAGGTTTCAATCAACTGTGCTACATTTGTACAACAACATTTTTAGTTTGTGTGGCTATCATTTTAAAGATGGTTTCCATGGGTCAAAGGTCAGCCAATCCACAATTACAAAAGCAAACTAAATACGGCTTCAATCAAAAAAAAAGTTGTTTGTGTTACTTGGCCTGTTGCAATAAACAAATCAATTAATTGTATGATAAATTAAAATAATTTCCATTTGGATCATTTATGTTTTTTTTTCTCTTTCTACCAAAAACTGGATGAAAAGTTTCCCGTCTCAACTTCCGTTTCATTTAATATTTAAAATGTTTTCCAGTTAAATGTTCATTAGAATTTAAAGTTTATTGATCTATGAGAATATGTTCTTCAATATTACTTGAAAATGGTCTCAAAACAACAACGTTATCTATTTATCGTAATAATTTATCGTCCAGAAAAATAATAGTGACAAACCTATTACAATTTCAGATTATATTTTAAAAATGTTCCCTGAGGTCACCAGAGGTCAACCTGCCCCTCGCCACATGAACAAAAGTTTATTTAAATTGTGATAAGTTTATGGAGCTGAAATGTTCTTAGCACAGTGGCTGATTGAAACCAAATTTGTTTGATTTTGTAAAATATGGCGGCCGCTGGTCGACACCTGATGACCTCTGGGAACATTTATAAACGTTTGACATGAATTTTGTTTAATTTGAAGAAGACTGAGGCGTTTGCAGAATCTGTTAGATTCCTGAAGGAAGTGATGCTTTGAGGGGAGGAATGTTAGTACAAGTCTGGACAGAGAGAAATATCACGTCCTGATCACACCCTGAAGAGAAGGAAAAGATAAAACCGTCTCCAGAGCAGAGATGTTGACAGAAAAAGACGCCGGCGTCATTAAAACGCACGTAGATGAGCTGCTTGTTCTGGAGTCGACGATCAGAGCGATGAAAGACGGATTGTGCGTGGGGATAAAGCGATCTCCTGAGAGCGCGCTTGTTTATCGAGTGAGGGATGAAAGGATAAGCACTCAAGGTGTCACCTGGGTCTCTCCTAAGTGCATTATGCGCTCAGACTCCTGAAGAGGAGCAGCGCTGCCACAGGACAGACAACATGCTATGCTAGCTGCTGCTGCTTCTGTTCTGCATATTCTCTGAGAGGCAGTCATGCGTTTGCGGCTTCACTTTCAGAGCCACCCGTGGGGCAACTTCTGGAGGAAGTTGCACAAACCGCCTCTGTACTTCAGTTCAGGCTTCTGCAGTAATTTATCTGCATGCAGTCCAGCTGCACAGCTTAATCTTTTGTGTTCTGCATCATCTTCGCTGTTCTGTCCCTGGCTGCCTGTCAATCCGAGCTTTATCCAGGCTAAGGCACCGAGCACGAGCCCTGCCACCTGCAGCAACTAATTATTGGTTTACTCACCGATTAATCGATTGTTCTGACGGCTCAACAATTATTCTGCAGATTAATCGAGCATTCTGGCGATTAATTGAATAAAGAATTGCCACATTCTGTTGATTTTTCATGGAATACTTTCTTGTATATTTTAGAAATACACAAAAAGATGCAAAACAATTAATTTTTAAAAAAGAAAACATTTTATTGCCTAAAACGCAACAACATGGCATTCTTTTCAGTATCGCAAAGTATGCATCTACAGCTCAAAAGTACTTTTAACATCAATTTGCGAAAAGTTCAGGGAATTCTGCTAGACTTAGTGCAGTGTTTGGCTGGTTTATTTACCATTTTTAGATAAATGCATTAATAACTGGATTGAAAAAGATGGTTAAGAGTTATGAACCAGGTGGAGTTAACACTGCCACATGAGTTTTGGGTAAAACAAATGTATAAACTGGTTTTCTTTCATCTAAAATGCGAAATGTTTATATTTTTTCTACAGTTTTGACTTAATTACAACTCAGATTATGTCTTTCCTTCAGCAAACAGCCCTTTTAAGTCCGTTTACACTTGCAAAGTTTAGTGACTCATCACAATTAATCTGATTAACACGATCAGATTACAAAAGATTTTCTTTTAGACCTTCTGGTTTTAAGTAGAGCAGGACAGGTAGATTCAGGAAGTAGGTCTTATTTTTAATAAAAACCGAACAGCTGGTCGTCTGAGCCAAAGCAAAAAGAGGAAGGCTGCCGTCATGTTGGTCACATCTCTGTTTAAAAGCCTCGCCCAGCTGAGGAAACCTCATATATGCAACTCCTGACAGGCCGACATGTCGCCTCTTTTGTGAGAGTGCAAACCAAATCGGTGGCCTGGAGCTGTTCAACAGCTGGGTGTGTGGTGCTGCTGCTGCTGCTGCTGCAGCAACACAAACTACACCTGCCGTAATTACAGGCACTCTGAACAGTTTACATTTGGGTTGGTACTTTCCTGCTCCTGCTGCTTCTCACTTTATATATTATTTCCTGCTACAAGCAACATTTTAACTTCATACCCGAGAATCTTTTGTGCTTAATAAATTATAAATAAGTAAGTTTGTATAGATTGGGATTAAATTAGTAAAAAAAAAAAAAAAAAAAAAAGTGTTCAGTGTTTCCAATCAGACTTATTGGAAACACCTGATCCAGGTGCGAAACTGACCCCTCATCAGAAAAACTAAACCGATTTAAAGCTGCAATTCTTTATTTAAGTTGATTCATAGCTTAAAATAAGCCCTACATACTTCATACAGGTAAGATGAGCTACTTTTTCGTGCATTTCGGAACCAAAATATAAGTAAATAAAAGAGCCGACCTTGTTTTCAGCAGCAGCAGCGGCAGGTAAGCTGTGTGTCCGTGTCGGCCCCGCTCCACTCTGCGGCGTGTCGCTGATTCTCCTCCCCGGGATGAGGTGCAGTCTGTCGGCTCGCCGCTCCGTCCAGCCGCTCGGAGTGGAGGTTCGGACAGGATGGATGCCGCACAGCTTCGCAGCTGCGCTGTTTTATTTTTCGCAGGTGAGCAAACGTCCCCGCCCACTTCCCCAGCCGCAGCTCGCTGCTGCGCATGGTGCGTTCAGGAGCGCCTCGTACAACATAAAACAAAAAAAACGGGACTTCTCTAAATCGCTGCTGCAAAAGGTTTAAATCCAAACGCACAATCTGTATGCAATTTCAGAAGAAAGATGGTTCAGATTATGGTAAGAATCTCTTTTCACGCGTTTTGTTTTGTTTTGGTGCGTTATAGATCAAATTCATTTTCATTTCGGGTCATTTACAGATCACGAATGTCGTCACAGGGCCTGTTGTGCCAGAATATATTCATAAAACTCTTTAATAAACAGTTAAAATATTAATAAATACCTTCATCTCCATTCAATACGTCTTAAAATTACATATTAAACTGATGTAATTTGCAGTATACAGATAAAATCTGCTTTTATTTTACTGATAAAGTTAAATTTAAGCAGTGATAGATAGATAGATAGATAGATAGATAGATAGATAGATAGATAGATAGATAGATAGATAGATAGATAGATAGATAG
>CAEGAE010039870.1:0-13257 GCA_903067095.1 Girardinus metallicus
TATATATATATATATATTTATTTTTTTTATAACAACAGAAGGAAACAGTTACTTAACAGTGCAATAAAATGGCACTCTGTGCCTGTAAAGTTCATAATATCGCCCCTTTAACCTCTACTTCAGCTGCTCCATTGCTTAATCTTCACTTTCACTGGATTTGATGTAGGGGTATCACATTAAACATGAAAATTGTACCAATTACCTTCCACTTTACAGCTATGAGCAACTTTGTGTAGCACCATCACATAAAAGCCCAACAGAACCCCATTAAAAAAAAAACACAGTTTGTGACTTTAATATAAAAAAACTTCCAAGAAGTATGAGCACTTTTGGAAGGCTCTCTAGTCAATACGTTACAAATACTTTTTGTGGGGCAAAATGGTGTAATGGCTTAACAGTTTAACATCATTCTGGTGGCTAAAAAAACAAATGCACAAAAAATAGGTTACTTATAATTGGGTATCATCAGCTTTAGAATACAAAACTGCACTGAAAATAGTATCAATTTAAATGTACATGTATATGTGACATGTACATTTGAAAAAAAAAAAAAAAACATATGTTCCATGCACCACCAGTCGCACTCATAGTGTAACCGAGTGAAATTGGTTGGGGGTTTATTTGTCACAACAAACGGTTTTGTGCTATTCTCAGCACAACCATCCGTTGCGGGAATACAGTAAATAATCAGATAGTAAATTGGGTTCAGTCTGAGCTCATGTTGTGCAAAGCATGCGGACAGCACGTGCTGCCTGGAAATAAATTACCGTATTCCATCTGCCAGGGCTGAGGATGCGGCAGGTCAGAAGGTGATGTGGTTCAAGGGTGGGGGTAATCTATTATTCTAATAATCCACCCTGGCAATCAATGGTTCACTGCAAAGAGCTGCATACTAAATATCCTTGCTCCATTTTCATTATTTTTCAGTTGTGTTTATATATTCTGCTGAAAACACTTTGGATTTCTCTTGCACAACCTCTGACTTTCTGCTGCTCCTTCCGTGTCTTCCTTCGGACTGTGTACAAGCTCGAGGCATCTCAAATGGAGAATTATTCATTGGACACAAATGGAGGTGGTATTTTTAGTTTGCTACGGCTGAATTATTCACCGCATTCCTCCAGCCAGGGGCCAGTGGGTCTGCTTAACTAAAGGATTACCACAAGGTGGGGAACCCTCCACAATACAATAAAATCTTGCACTCCAGAACACAATCGGGGTACCTAAAATATCAATCAAAAAGTGCTTCACTTGCACAGACAAAATGCAGTATGTCAGTTTTCCTCTCTTCTTATGCTGTACTCTACTTTATCCTGAAGACCTTCATTTGTTGTAAATAGCTAGAACTCAACCAGCATCCTCATCGTAAAATATAAAGTGACATTTGACGGGGAGAGGTTGTTTTTTTTCCACTACATGACTGCTGCTATCCCGCAGCTCTGGCTACAGCTTCCGTCAAGATTGGCAGGATGTTTTAGAGAAGAAAGGTCATAATTAGTTTCCTGACTGGCTTCCGTCCAGAGTGGTAGTGTCATCGTTATTGCTCTGATGACCGTTCTGTGCTGACATATATTTATTCGCTGATGCTACATGGGAAAGTCTTTTCAATGAAGCAACCAGCAGTTTAAGGTAGAAGCATAGATGTTTTTTTTTCTCTGTTTATTTATTTATTGCTCTACAAAGGCATTTCCTTACATGAATCATGATGTAAATGCTTTTGCAAGGCTTGGAAGAGGTGGCTCAAGGATAGATATTTGTGGAAAGAAATTCAAGAAGAAAGGAAATTGGTTTCCAAATTCTCATTTAACCATCTTAAATTATTTTCTTCAACAACAACAGAACGTGACACTAAAGCAGAACTATATTAATGCAAAGTCAGAAGGAATATTGGGATTCATCTGAATCAGAATTTTGAAAAATCTCAATACTGTCACGCTGTGGAAAGCATAACATTGTCAAGAGAAAGTGAGAGCTCTTAAACCATTGAATAATCACTTGACACATTTTCTTTCCCTGTGATTGCATAACCAGATGCAGGAATGAGGGCATGCTGCGCTGTGAAAATGACTGAACAATTCCCTTCAAAACAGTGGATTTCAGAGGAGAAAATTCATTTTAGGAAGGCCCTAAACTAATTTTGGAGCATGTTACGCTGCCCCCCCATGTACCAGTTGCATAAGAATGATGGTTAAGTGTATATAATGTTGCAAAATGTTATATAACCAGCTGACTCACGAACCGGTAAAACATTTGGAAGCAGCAGCCTCTGTAATGCTCCACTCACTGTTGTCGCTGTTCTCGTCCTTGCTGCCGTCGATGGTCCCATCCGGCTGCATCTGCAGGTAGAAGCCCTGCTGGCTGAACAGTCGCGTCACGATGCCTTTCAGCTGTGGCTCTGAAATGCACAAATTCACACACACACACACACACGGACAACACACACCGCACGCATACACAACCACCAGAGGCAGAGCCACGGCAGCATCCCCAACAAGAACATGTCAGAACAAGAGTCGCATGATAATGGAAAACATATTACTTACAGCACTCGCACACACAAATGATAATTCTGAGCTATTTGAAATGCCAAAATCATCACAAACAAATCACAGAGGGAAATAACAGTATCATTATCTACAACAGAGTGCACAAGCTGTGGAAGATGGAGTGTTCAGATAATAGTGATTAAATCACATTTAATATATTAAGATTTTTTTTATTATCTCTAGACAGCACACGCACTATTACTTGGATCCCTGGTGAAGATGTAGCCTTAAAATATGTTGTTTATGTGACTTGCTGATCCCAAGATGTTGCTCTCAAACAGCAAGATGTTTTTAGACTTCCTGACCACCACACTCAATGAGTATGGCCACTAAATAAACCTGCAGATTTGGACAACCTTATTTATTATGGATTAAAATGTTTAAACGTCACTCTGGGTAACTTTTTGCATTTTTTTTTTATTATTTAAAGCATAAAGTACAAATACTATTGAGTTGTGTTGATTTTATTTTATTTCCCACATTAAGTAAATGTGCCTAAGTTAAAGGTTAGGTTTTACTTTCTTTCAGTGTGGAATTATATAAAAGATGCATTTCATTATTTCAAGGCTTTTCTGCACCAGGAGTTTAAGTATTTTATTGTTTAACCTCTGGAAACAAATGCAAACTTTTTTTCTGTGAATATAGTTTACGAAAATCATATTCAGTTTTTTTAAGCTAGAGAAAGACACGTTATCACTCCAGGATCAATCTCACCTTGACTGAATAAATTACTTAACCTCACAATCCAACCTCCACAGCTTTCACAATTTAAAAATAACTAACAGAACTAAACATTTCAGGACATACATTTCAGTCTTACCAGCTGTTGAAAGGTTTATGTCATCTGCCGCATCACTTTATGAAAATATAAATGGTTGCACAACTGGTACACTTTTACAGTAGGAAAAAAATCAATGAAAAGGCACTTATTTATCTGTAATTTATTGCAACTAATGCAGGAAAGTGGATGTTTTAGACCAATTGGAGATATTTTCAAAATTAAATCTCGAGTAACTGTGGTTTTGCAGTGAATGTTGTTGATATCTAAACTTAATCCTCTAATTTTATAGGTAGATTGTTAGAAGTGAATGGACACACTGGTATTTATTGATGTCATAAAAGCTGTTGCGGCTTCTGTTTTAACATTGCAATAACCCCAAAACAACCTCTATCTTTGAGGTGTAGGACAAGTTGTCAGATTTCTACTCAGAGCTCTTTACACTCTTGAAGTGAGCAGGTGGAAACGAAAATTAGCTCAGGGCAACAAAACTGTCAAGGCCCCTAGCAAAGCCAGAAAAAACTACAGTACAGGTGTAGAAAATGATCTTTATCCCGGAGATGCCCAGCCTGCAGTGTGTCCCCTGTTAGAAAAGCTTTTGATTTTTGTGTAAAAGTAAAACACAACCATTGTTATAGAGCAGAGATTATGGCTCCTCACAGGGCAGTGGTGGAAAACTGTGTAGTTTTTGTTGTTGTTTTTAAAACTAATTGTCTGGAGAATTTTTTGATTTGGTTTTAAATAATAATATCCTTAAAAATTGGACAGTGATTGTATACTGTGCTAATGAACATTATTAATTTTCATAAACATTATTGGCACTTTCAACTGTCTTTAGCATCATGTGTTTGTGATTAATAAGGAGCACCATCAAACTGCTCTTCTACAAAATGGTTTTCACTGGCAGGGAAGATTGGGCAACTTTTTCATGAGCACAACATAGACACTGAACTCTGCTGCTCTACCCACCAATGAATTTTTCTTGCATATGTACCTTTAAAAGGATATTTTAAACCGAAATGTCACGTTGTTTTAAATAAGCTCATTTTCAGATTTTACCCACATTTGGTCTTGTCCTCCTTTTGCATCCGTTACTGCATCTGTATTGAACTGAGGCGATCTGCCTGTGGTTCTACTGAGGTGTAATAGAAGCCCAGGTTGCTTTATTAGCAGCCATATTGTTGAAAAATAATTGGGATAGTGTCCCTCATTCTTGACAATACCCATAGAAACTTTGCGAGGTTCAGGCAAGGGTGACTTTGCAGGCAAATAAAGCACAACAACACCGTCGTCACTGAACCAAACATATTCCTGCTGGAAAATGAAATCAGTGTCTCCATAAAACTTCTCCATAAAGCAAGCATGCAGTGCTCTAAAATTTCCTGGGAGATGGCTGCGTTTACTGTGGACTTCAAAAATGCTGGTGTCATGGCACCTAAAATCATCGCATAACTGGAAACCTCACTGGACATCAAGCAACATGGATTCTGATTAAGTACTTCTTAACAAATACTATTTGATATCTTTTCACGTTGATGTAATTTTTTGCAGTATCCAGCTAAAAACTGTTGTGATTTGAGTGCTAAAACAATATTTAAGCATACAACTGTTATCTTGCAAGTTGTACATATATCTCCCACTAGAGTTTAGCAGGCTACACAAAAAGTCATGGTGGGCTATGCCTTGAGTTTGACATGTTATTTAGAGGCTCAATCTTTGCTTTTTGAGTTAATTAGGTGATTAGGGTGTGACACTATAAATTCCCAATATTTAGATTTTCACAGTATTCTAATTTTCTAAGACACTGAATTTTGGCATATTTCATTGTAAGTTGTAATCATGCAAATGCAGGGTATAAATGCTTGAAATGTTTTAGTTCCTGTGTGTATTTGCTCTGTAATATATACACTTAACTTTCTAAAATGAGTGATAAAAAAATAACTTTATCTTATTGAATATTAAAACTTTTTTGATGTACCTGAAAAAGTGACGTTAAGATGTTTTGGGAAGTCAGCAGCTATATATTATTGCACCAAGGAGTGCTTTCATCCAGATCTTTTTATTTTTTTATTTCTGACTGGTCTATTACTGGTCAGGGCTGACCGAGCTAAAAATCAGTCAGCCCTTGTTTAAGGGTTGCTGAAAATTTTGACGAGGAATCATATTGTATGTTCACATGTATCTGACGCAATGTCACAAAGTCCCTCAATGTTTGCTTTATGTGTATATTTGCTCTAGAAAATGAAGAATATAATACGAATTAACCAGACTGTCCTCCAAGGTCACAAAAGTTGAAGGACATGCAATTAATTTCAGTCTGGTCAGACACAAAGTACCCTAAATGATTTAGCAAAAAGAAACATTCAGAGACTTGCTTTCTTGAGAAAGAAAGATGGTTTTAGCCTGATCCTAATTCAACAGCAATAACAGATGGGATCTGCTCCAAAGCTGATTGCTCTAATAATTACAAGTGTGTGAGATTTATTCACATTGTAAAAAAAGAGGCACAAGCGCATGGAAAGGGGAAGCAAGCCGAAAGAGTTAGCCAAGTAGTGACCCAGAGCAAGAGTGAGTTCACGTCTGCTCAACTGTACATCATCCCTGACCATCAATTCCCAACTCACCTACCCCTGGGTTAGTGCCATCAATTCCTAGGACAGGCTCTTCATCATCCATCATGGGCAGGTTGAGGAGAATGAGAGTGCGTGTGTTTATGCGTGTGTGCAAGCACATGGGAGTGTACACATCAGTAAATCACGTGTGATAACTACGCTTCCATAAATTACGGCAACAGTGCAACCCAGAGCAATGGCTGACGGCTCATCAGTTCCAGTCATTTAGCAGAGAGCGAGTGTACTGTACACATGTGTATTGGTGTGTGTGAAGGTGTAAACAGATTCCTGCAGCTTGAGTTTGTGCATGAAAAATGACTTTCAATGACAACAAAACTTGAGATCGTTGTATGAGTGTACGGACCATTAGAACGACAATAGATTTACTTCATATCAATACAGAAAGACAAAAACATTCAGGTACACTGACAAATGGCATCATGACCATGGGATGGTGAATGATCACCTGCTCTGACATCGTATTCCACAAGAAAGAAACACATCATAATAATGTACACCAATATACACACAATATCAACCTGTACTCCACTTACATAGTTGTAAGCAACACAAATTTACAGACACACAACGAGGGACGAGAATAAAAACGGAGTCAACACTGATTGGCGGAGAAAATGAGACTGGAAATGAAAAGAGGCAGAAAGAGAAAGAGCAACAGACGACCTGCTGGATTATAGCTTGAGCTCGGTACAGATGTGGGGAATAAAAGTACGAAATTAAGCCTTTTTTTTTTTTTTTTTTTAAGAAAATAGCCACACAGAGGGGGAAATGAAGAAAAAGAAGATAAAGAAGGCGAAAATCAGCGAGGGAGTGGGTCGTCGGCTGTCAGACAGGTGTTGAGGCCCCCAGCCCTTCCATTCCCCATTTGTTTCCTCTCACAAACACCCAGCCCCTAACCACCCACCACCCCTCCCTGGCCGAGGAGGTTGTCGACATGGGCGCGAGATGGAGTGGAGACGAGGAAAACACAGCAAACACGGATGGAGGCTGAGCTACTGACCTAGCCTGCAGCCCTTATGGGACACCTGTGGAGGTTTCAAGGGTGCATCTTACGAAGGGGGAAGGAGGAATAAGAGGAAAAACAACAGTCTTTTAAACAGGCAGAATTCATCAGTTCTCCAGTGTATCTGCTATTTATGGCAATGCATCAGTGCAAATGTAAGGATAATCAAACATAAGACACACAGCATCTTTGCCTTTCCTGCCTCCCTAATCAGATCTGAGGAATTACCTACCAACCAAATGATACTGAGAAGCTTGACTAATTTGCTCTATATCTTACTAAGATTTAGGAAATTTGTGGCTCTATGGGCACAGATATTGTTTTCTGAGGCTCCACGGACGACATTGTATTAGTCTGTCTGGCTTTAAGTGGAGGAAGATGGGTTGACTGCATCTGTTGTCCTTTCATTCTGCCTTAAAAATTGATGTCTGTCCGCCTCACCCTCATCAGTCTGTCTGCGGGACTCTGAGTGGACCGGGCTGTCGTTCATCACACAACAGAACTATCTGGATGCAGGGGGAGTTGGGGGGACTAGGGTGCAGGAGGGAATCGGAAGAGGAGGTGGCGGTGACTTGCAAGACCAGGCTGTTATCTGTGCACCATGCAGGGCAGAAGCAGAGGAATCAGACAGGGAGAAGGCTGGAACTCGAAGTTTGGTGGGGGAACAGAGGCAACGAGTACGTCGATACGGCTCTCAGAGGCAGAGGGCTATTCCTCCCTTCGCTGCAGTAAAGCTCCCTGTCTGCAATAAACATTTACCATTAAAAACATTTAATCTCAAAAGAGCCTTGGTGCACTGCGGTGTGGCTTATCTCCCTTCTGTTCCCCCAATCTGCATTAATATTGAATTGGGTCATTTAAAGCAGCTTCCTCCCCCCTGTATATTCAATTTGCCTTTCTATTTGGGTTTGGAATGGGGGGCGAGGGTGGGGTACAAGAGAGTGGGTGGGAGCCTATTAGTCTACATGTGTGAGAGAACAGAACCTTCTCAGGTTTTATTTGAAATCTGTTGTGTTTGAAAGCAATTTTATTTCAACGTAACTAATTATTCTTAATGGAGTTCAGTGAATAACTGAAGGGAGGCAGTGTTTGCTTTACATTCAGACAGCTCCTGTGCTTCATGTACAGGACCGACAGATAACAAGAGGACCTGCAGTACAGAAACAGGTGGATTTTTCTAACGAAAAATCAACCGTCTGAAATTAAAGCCCCTGACTGCAGTATAATGTTTCTGCTACTCAAAGAGGGGCGGGTTGCGCAGGGGGTCTGAATGGGTAGGGGGGGAGGGGGTGTTTCCCTACATACACACAACACACATCTGTAATAGAAAAAGAATTTTAAAAAAAAATGAAATTGTCCCCACTGACCTGGTCGCCGCCGAACGGGTCTTTTCTTGCCGCTACAGAAACGGACTTTGCTGAAGACCCCCAAGAAATGCCTCTCGCAGAGAGAGCGGGGGTCTTTGCTGGGGCTGGGGCGACGTTTCGAAGTGGAGACGCGGTCGCTGTTGGATTCCCTCGCCTGGCGTTTCTGCCGGATCAGGGAGCTGGCGATAGCAGCCATCTGCCCGAATCCGATCAGCAAAGAAAGAGTCTATAGTCGCCGCCGGCAGAGGTCGGGTCTGGATGCGCTCCCCTTTGCGTGGTACACGAGAACACGGGACAGAATATAGAACGTTGCTTCTGGGTTTCGGTCCGCCGAGAGTTTTCAACTAAATGTCATCCTGATCAGAGAATCCTGTGAGTCCCGCGCATCGTTTGCTTGCATGCCATGCACCGTCTTTGAGGAGACAGTGGCATGTAACTGTTCTGAGTTTCGGTCGCACCCGAGGGGTGAAGGGGGGTGGTGGTGGGGGGGGGGGGGTAGCGTGAAATCAGCACTTACCGATCCAGGGACATAAACCTACGGGCAGGGCCGCGTGAAAACATGCAACAGTGTTCGGAGGTCGGTGCAGCTGCGTTGTCATTGGAGAGCCTCAGGTATTCCAGGTGAACGGCGCCGCGTCAAACGAGCACGAATCCTCCTCTGCACAGCAGGTCCGTCCTGAGGATCCTGACGCCTCTTTAATTATGCGTGTCCACCTAAAGCCAAGTAATGCGCGCCTCTGCGTGCGGAAAAAAGAAACAAGGTTGTCCTAACTTCCGTTGGTCGTTGTTTCACATCGTCGCCTCCGCGCACATTGAGCAACGACACCGTCCGCCGCCGGCTCAGACAGGAGCCCATATGAGCCCAGTTCTCTGTTCCGTCGATAGTACCTCTAAACGCAGTCTGGGAAAAAAAAAAAAAAAAAATGGAACCGGCAGCAGAGGCTTTACTCTGCAAGGATGCTGCAGCGCTAGAAATGAAGCCCGCGGGGAGCGATTTGTGTCTGAGGAGCAACAATTAGTTAAAACAAAAGTGCTTTTTGTTGTAGCACACAAATAATAAAGGAGGGTTTTTTTTTTTCTCTTCCAAACGCAGTCGGTGAGTTACATCGCCGACGAGGGCTGAATGCTCCACAGTTTCCCCGTTTTCTGCTTCCCTCTCTCTCTCTCTCTCTCTCTCTCTCTCTCCTCTCTTTCTCTCTCCTCTCCCTCGCTAACTCTTTTAACGCAATCATACGTGATTGAGGCTCGTATTAGGAATTCACAGGGATTGTTCAGGGATAGATTGATTATCTCTCGATGGAAGAATAGAACTAAAAAGCAGATCAAGTAGAAAAAAAAGAGAAGGGTTAAATGCTGTGTGCCTTTTGCATTAGGAAAAATGGGTTCCTCATGGAGAACATTTTTTATCTTCTATTTAGTATAGAATTTGTGATGGTGCCAGCTGCAAATCAGTTAACTAAGAGTGAGACAATTACATCTAAATGTTAGGAAAGCAATTTGTCGATCATTTTTGGGCTTTCACCCACATCTTCACCCCAGATCATATTTTTTTTTTTTTTTATAAGACAAAACATACATAACCTACTAGTTTGGTTATAATACTCCATGCAACAGGTTTGGGCAAACATTGAATTGTTGGCATGAATGGCCAACAATGCAAAGACAAAACACATGAAGGGATATGATTAAATAATAAATGACGTGTGTAAATGAAATGTATATATCCAACGTACTGTCATATTTAAAGATCAAAACGTTACAAACTTCGTCATGCACATTTAAACACCTTTTGGTTCAGTACCACACTGCCGCTCCTCATTTTTTCAGATATATAACACAGTTCCTTTCAAAAATATTCATACCCCATATAGACTTTCAAGTTTAGATCTACAAACATCTGTATATTTAATTTGGATCTGATATGATTAACCGGTACTCATTAGTGCAAAGTTGAGATATGGAAAGGAAAGATTACATGGTTTTAATTTACTCTTTTTAAATTAAAAAGATGTTTTTAATTAGTGTGTTGCATAGGTACATATATCCCTATATGAAATCCAAATGTCTACAGCAGCACCTAAGTATTAATCAGAGTCAACTTGTGTGTGCATTCAGCTCTGTTCTCCTGTGGTTACGCCTGCAGCTTCTTTCTCTTAGTATTTGCCCAGGTTTTGAGTACACTCACTCTGAAGGAGTGAATAAATCACGGTCATAATTTTACTGTTGTAAAAACATAGCAAGGCATCATTTTACATGCAGTTATTCATTGCAACAACAGTATACAGCTTTAAACAAATGAAAACCATAAAAAAAAATAAAATCAATACAAAAGCAGCAAAGTCTTGCTAAATGATGCCTACTTCAAGAATGATTTACTCTAACCAACAATTTGTCTGCTAATCTAAAATAACTATTTAATGAGAAAACTTCTGCAGACTTTTAGGATTATCTGGTTTTTAGTCATCTCCTCCTCGTTAATCTTCCTCAATAAAACAAAACCTGTCGTGATTATAAGGCTCAGTTCCCCTTGAAAAGTCAGACCTTTGTTTTTAGGTCTTCATCAAACATGTAAAAGCAGAATGTCTTATGCTCACAGTAGCTTATGTGATGAGTTCTAGCTCTCTATAAAACTCCCCATTGTCACATTTAATTCATTGCACTTGAGTTGTGTCCTTGTGTCAATTCCACTTGAAATCTGCTCTTTAGCCTTTACTTTCCTCCACCAAATATAGAGAAATACAATGAAAGTTAGAGAATTGGTCATTCCCGTTTGCTGGGGACGCCACAAAGAATTGTGTTCATGTCACCAAAATGGTCCTGGACCCACCAAACACCTGGACTGGGCTGCTCTCACCATCTGGGACGTTTAAATGCCCATCGGATATTCCACTATGTCCTCTGAAGGGAAAACTCTTGCAAAAATACAGACGTGAGTGGGAAGACACACATTCCCTGAACAGCTTTTGTGAGGATTAATAATATGCACATTTTTCAAACTGTGTCAGAGTGAATTTAGTGCACGGTGGGCTGCCAGATATCAGACAGAATGGATCAGAAGAGCATCACAGTAGACAAGTAAGAAACAGAAAACTCAGCTTTCAGTGCTACAGTCCTTCATTCCTCAATCAACTACTGAGACAGATATGGTGGAACATTATGTTATGATTGATTCAGTTTAATATTGTAATTTTAGAAGAATAGCGTGGAACAAATCAGGCAAGAAAGCAATAAAGGTGAGGAGTAGTTAAGCAGGGTTGGGTTATAAAACTATATTCTAATCTACAAACTTCTTAGAGAGCACTTCTTCAATCCAAGATCCAAAAATGAAAAAACGTATGGCACAATTGCCATACGTTTTTTCATTGCTAGTTTAAATGGTAGTCCATTTAAACTAGCAGGCTGGGCAAGGAGAGCATTAACCAGGAAAACAGCCAAGGGCTCAAAGTTACTCATGAGGAGCTGCAGAGTTCTAAAGCTCAGGTGCTGCACTTAAAAAATGCCATGTATAGAATAGTGGTTACAAGAAAGCCATTGTTAAAAAAATAACAATAAGAAGTACTGCTCTAGTTGGAATAAGGCTCTCTAGAACAAAATTGAAATATATGTATTCAAAATGCTGTGTGTTATAGAAAATAAACATTGAAAGTTATCCTTTGCAAGACATGATGGTGGTGGTATGATGCAATGAGGATTATTTATCAAGGCCTTGGAAGTTAGATGAAGCTAAATATAGGCTGATTCAGAATTTTTGGCAAGTCTTCCAAAGTGACCTTAGGGAATAACACACGATTTTCTGCATGCGAACATTGTGCTTGGAAATAGGTTTGTATTCAACATAGATTAAAAGCTTAACTGACAGAAACTATTGTTTGTTTATGAATAGACACAAAAATTGCAGGACAAAAACGCAAGAGGTCAGCAAACTTCCTGCATCCCCACGATGAAACAGCATGAAACATTTAAAGGCTTTCTCTGTGACTTTGCTGGACATTCTCTACAAAACCAAATCTGTTCCCACAGCAAGATCAGGGAAAAAATATTTTAGATTGATCTACATAATATTTAAAGGACATGGGGTAAGAATATGGCACTGGTTAGTATTTTGGCTGATGTTTAATGTGAGGGACAGGAAGGCAGTCAGATATAGACAGTTAGAAAAAAAAACAATATATACAGACAAAGACAATGGAAAGATAAGCTCTTTCCATTCCATGACTAAAATAAATGGTCAAAATGTTTAATTAGAAACGAGCAATTGACTGAATAAGATTCAGAACAAATACTCATCATTAGGCATTGTATTATGCCTAATGGTGAGACCTAGAAATCATTATGCCACTGCAGTATTCAGAAAACGATCAACAACATTAATTGTTGTATATCGTACTGTTGTGTGCAACAGCATAATATTCAGTGTACAGAGAGGCTATGGTGTGAAGCACAAAGGGAACATCTCAGAAATGAGCGGGACCTTGTAGAACCTAAGCACTACAGAAGTGGACATATGTCTTTGTCAGAAAAAGATAAAGTGTACCCTTTCAAGAATCTGCTTAGTTTCCTCATTCCACTGCAGACAACTAGTGTTCACTTCCTGGAGAGATTTACAAAACAGCAGTGAAACAGTTCTGCACACGCTTAATCAAATCAAAATCAAATCAAATTTTATTTGTATAGCACATTTCAGCAGCAAGGCGTTTCAAAGTGCTTTACATCATAACAAACACAAAAACACAAAGTCATGCAACATAGAATCAACAATCAAAACATTACATCAAGTCAAGTCATTAAATACGTAATTGATCATGTTTCAAAAGCAACTCTAAACAGGTGGGTTTTTAGTCGAGATTTAAAGGAAGTCAGTGTTTCAGCTGTTTTACAGTTTTCTGGAAGTTTGTTCCAGATTTGTGGTGCATAGAAGCTGAATGCTGCTTCT
>CAEGAE010039875.1:0-55916 GCA_903067095.1 Girardinus metallicus
CCTCCTCCAGGCCTGGCTCCAGAGTGGGGCCCCGGTGACCCACGTCCGGGCGAGGGAACGCCAGATCCAATGTTTTTATTCATCATTGGGGTCTTCGGGCTGCGCTTTGTCTGGTTCCTCACCTAGGACCAGTCTGCCTTGGGTGACCCTACCAGGGGCATAAAGCCCCAGACAGCATAGCTCCCAGGATCATTGGGACACTCAAACCCCTCCACCACGATAAGGTGGCAGCCCAAGGAAAAGTAGTCGTCCAAAAAAATTACTGAGGTAAGAGAAAAAAAAGTATTTGGTAAAAATGGGACTCAAGTAGAACTGATCAAAACATCAATAATTTAATATGTACATACGACGGACCAAAATATAAGGTTATATGGAAATGTTCCTAGCTTACGGAACAAAATGAAAATGTTTAATATAAATAACAAAATAATGCAAAAAATAAATTACTTTATTTCAATAAACTTTTGAAGCTTCAACAAAAACTGCAGGTGAGTCTCTGCATTACAAATGAACGCAGAACTTTATTTTGCAATTGCTTTTGTTTCCATTAACTAAGAATCATGATTAAAAATCACATAATGTGAATAAGTTTTCCCTTCGCAATAAGTCATTAAAAACCACGCAGCGCCATTATCCTTCTACCACTTCCTGTCGTCCTTTAAGTTGTTTCCGCCAGTAAAAACATCCTGTTGTTGATCATGTGACTCGTGTGATGGGAAAAAAAATGTAAAAGAGTTTTGCACAATTACCGTGTCATCAAACAGGCAGAGAGTCTAACTTTTTGGGGTTGGTTGTTTTTCTTTTTTGGGGGTTTGAGTAAAAGTAGGTCGATGCTTGTGGTTCTAGTTTCCCCAAAGCTAAAAGGATTACAGCAATGTCGTTCATAAATGGGAATCTGTAGTTTTTTTTAAATATGTGATTTATCTGTAAAAAATGTTGCTTTACAAGATGAAAAAGTGTCCATCTGCATCAACCACCTACGCTTGAATTGAGGTCAGAGGATGCACAAAATCCTTCAGAGAGCTGCAAAACGCCCTTGGGCCACACCTTGGACACCCCCTCACTGCAAAAACACAAAGTTTTAACAAGTATTTTTCTCTAGTTTCTAATGCAAATATCTTATTGCACTTGAAATAAGACAAAACTAACTTACAAGTAACTTTTCTGCAAGCTATAGGAACTTGTTTTTAGGCAATAATTACTTAATATTTGTGAAAAAGTACAAGTACTATTGGCAGATTATTTCACTTTTAAAGTATATTTTTATAAGTGAAATTATCTCAAAATGGAAGTTGTACTTTTTCACAAATATTGACAAAATATTGTCATAAAACAAGCTCATATTTCTTGCTGAAAAGTTATTTGTAAGTTAGTTTTCTCTTATTTCATGCGTATTAAGATATCTGTACTAGAAACTAGAGAAAATTACTTGGTAAGATTTTGTGTTTTGATTTTTTTCTCAACTTTCAGTTTATAGACAAGTTTATAGTACCTGAAGAAAAAAGGTTGTTGTGACTTTTGCTGTTTATTTTGTAGAATATTTCCTGCCTTGGCAGGACTTGATACCTTGTGGTGACTAAGTAAAGGGGTTAAATTACTTGTTCCATGTCTAAAAGTGACAAGAAGAACAGTAAGATTTATGTTGTTTATGTTTTTTTAAAGAGAAACAGACTATGAGTAATAATGCACGTGCTTCAACTTACCCATTCATTCTTTAGACTCCTTAATCTCTGCAGGATCAGTGAAACAGCTTGCATTCTTTGCTGAGCGTAGGAGGAAACTGGAGCATCTGCAGAAAAATCAGGCAGAAAATACACACTGAAAAGCTCAAGCCAGGATTTAAACTCACAAAACACTTCAAAAACACACCGTTATCAAGTGTTTTGGTCTATTTTCTAGTGTAAATATCTTAGTACACTGGAAATAAGGCAAAACTAACTTACAAGTAACTTTCCACCAAGATACAGGACCTTGTTTAAGTCAATAATTCCTTAATATCGATGAAAAGGTTCTGGTTCAACTGGCAGATTATTAAATATAAGACGAGGAAAATTAATTATTATAAGTGAAATCATCTACCAGGTAAACAGTAATTTTTAAAGTCAATGTTATAGAATTATTTGCTTAAAATAAGCAATAATATTATGCTGAAAGTTATTCGTAAGTTAGTTTGTCTTATTTCAAGTGTGCGAAGATATTTGCACTAGAAACTAGACCAAAAATAATTGGCCCATTTTGTGGTTTTGCAGAGTAAAACTGGTGGATGTTGAGAATGATGATTGTTCAGAGATGACTAAGAGTTGACCCACATAATAAAACAGTCCAGTGTTTTTCCATTCGCATTTCTTCTGCAAGGCAGAACATAAAAACATTTGAGAAAAAGAAACCAATACGTTGCACAGTATGTGAAAAATTTACAAAATAGAAGTTTTGTTGCCATTTTAAATGATGTATCGACTGTTTTATTTTGCATTTGGGCCATTTTTCATGTTAGTTAAAACATAATTTCTTTTTTTTTCTTTTTTTTTTTTTTTACCTTTAATTGCCTTTGTCCGTTTAGTGTTTAATGACAGAAATCAAGTAAATTAGAGGCAGATAATTTCATGTCTGCATTCCAGCTCACAGTCTTTTGAAAAGTTGCATCACTGCTGGCAGAATATCTAATCGTGTCGGGAAAGTGCCTCTCCCGTCGATCAACTGTCTCCCCACTCCCAGATGATAATCTGCACGGATGCACGCCCAACCTTGTGTAAAAACGCTTAAAACAAGCCACTGTCACAAAGAACTGGAGCGGTGCCAGTTGTTTAGCCAACAGGAGAAATCCCCGACCGCAGCGTCAACAATGAAGGTTTCAATGAGATGAATAGGGGAATTTTTCTGCTAAGATAATGGTGAGAACGAGATCAATCTTTTGCAACACTTCCTGATAAATGCTCTGATAACTGCCGCTTTTCCAGTGGCTCCAAGCGTACAATGAACTCAATGTGCGAGCCCTATCAATCACAGCCAGGACATAATCCAGATTTCTTTTCCTCCTAAAGACATAAGAAGAATCCTCTTTTTGAGATGTGCGCATGCGCAAAATTTCCGGACGTAAACTTGACTGGGTTTCGCCAACTGAAATTTAAAACGTAACATTGTTTTAGGATCATTATAAACTTAATTTAAGACCTTTATTCATATTTCCACAGAAATGTACGAAATTCGTCCAACCAACTGACAAATTTGCACTTACCCATAACAGACCCAACAAAGCTACTTAGCTAGCTGCCCAGCTAGCTATGGTATTAGCAGCTAGTTAGCGGTAGCATCAACCCCAGTCGCAGAACTCTTTTTCTTCTTCTTCTGATTAATTTAAATTCATCGCCGCCACCACCAGTCTGGAAGGTGGATCTGGAGGAAAAGATTAAAAATAGATTTGACTAAGTAGTCCAGCTGTACGACGGTAACGGTGTTAAGGCGCTTTGGGGTCATTGTAAGTAGAAAAAGTGGAGAAACAAATTTCCGCCAAATTTTTAGATTAATCTCAGCAATTTTCCAGAAAAAAACGTGGAAATTTCTGAGCTAAGTCAAAATTTCCGACTTTGCAAATTCAGAAAAATTCCAGAAATTGAAAAAATTTTAACTTTACAAGTTCAGAAAAATGCCAGTTTTTTTTCCCCTCAAAAGTTTCTGAGATTGATCTCAAAATTTGAGATTTTATATTTGCAAAATTAAAATTTTAGTTGCATTGAAAATTTTCATGTTTCTGCTATAAAATTTCTGAGCTTAATTTTGAAATCTCTCAGTTTTTTTTTTACTTTTTTTTTACTTTTAGAGCTCAGAAATGTCAACATTTTTGTGGAAGAATTCTGAGTTTAACCACAAGATTTGTGAGTTTTTTGGCATATATCTCCTCCTCCTGTTTTGGCTTTAGAAAAAAAATAACCGGTTATATATTCTAGTTGATTTATCCTCAAAGAGCCCCAATAATGTGAATATTCAATCTTCAAAAAAGCATCTTACTTAATTTAACCAAGTTTACAAAATCTGCACTGGAGTAAAAATCTCTGAATATTTGGGTTGCTATTGACTATAAAATTTAAATAATGTGCAAAACATGGTTGATATAAAATTAGCATTTTAGAAGATTAGCATCATTTTCTAAAGACAGTAAAGGTTTCCTTATAAGATTATTTTCTTTTATAAATGTTTTTTTAAACTCAAACATTGAGCTGGAAAACCAAGTTTGTGCAATTTTACTGTTTTTGTGTTTAAGAGTTGCAGAAAATCACTTCAAGGGCCACGAATGGTCCCTGTGCCACAATTTGGAAACCCTTAGTGTGCAGGAGAACAAACTAATAAATTCAGAAAATGTGAAAAGAGGAATATTTTATTCTGTTTTCACATCATATAAATAAAAAATGAACGATTTACATGCATTTTTTAAAATATTCTTGGGAACTGATTTCTACTTCTACTTATTCTACATGCAGGATTCCTTCAGAAATTTCCTTCATGGATCTCAGTTAAATGCACATTAACATGAGAATTTTATAGCTTCTCATGTCTTCACCCAAATCTGCAGCTACTGCACAGTTGAGCAGATTGCCGCATCTTATCTGAGCTGCATGTAAAAACCTATTTTAGGGGATTTTTTTTTTAAACGTGTCTGAGCTTGTCCGAATCTGTTGCCAAAAATCCACACTTCCAGTCAATGAGGACTGTTTAAACTTTCGCTTTCTCTTGCACCTGTATAAATTCACCTGCTGCTCACTCGTCTTGTCACAGCAGCAGCAGCTTTCTCCCGAAGACACTCTCCGAAGAAGAGAAAACGCTCCAGAGAAATGGCCTCCAAAGCTGCAGCTCTGCTCTTCCTGAGTCTCATCTGCTTCCAGGTTGCAACAGGTAAGAGAAAAATTGTAATTTTCTGAAATCTGCCTGCATTTTCTTATAGAAAAGCATTAATCACATTAATTTTGTGTTATTTTTTTGTGTTCCTGCAGCCCAGATTTTGATGGATTGCTGCTTGAGCGTCAGCGAAAAACGCCTGATTCCTAAAAACATTGTGAGCTACAAGCTTCAGGTTGCCGGGTCGGGTTGTGACATCAGCGCCACTGTGTGAGTGTCTGCTGAGATTTACCAGTTATTTTCTTAAAGTTGTGCTGGATTTTAATGACGTTTCTCCATCTGGTTTTGCAGGTTTATGAATAAGAAAGGCATGAAGCTGTGTGTGGTTCCCCCTGAAGGAAACCAGTGGGTGAGAAACCTCATCAAGACTTTGGACAAGAGACACTCTCCCCACTAGAACAGGTAAAACAACGTATCCCTCTTGTTTTGTTTTTTGATTTATTGAAGTTATCTGAAATGCATTTCCTCACTTTCTGCTCTCCTTTGGTTACAGAACGTGGAGAAAAGACGGAAAAACTCCTGAAAAGATCAAACTTGTGAAGTTACTCACAAGTTGTTTTGGTTCTGCACATGTTCATTTTAATTTATGGTGACAGACTTCTGTTTCCTTTTTTTTTGTTTTCTTTCTGTTGAATTTCTCTGACGTTGTACAGAAACAGAAATAACTGCCTTAACTTGCCTGAACTGTGACGGCTGAAGCAGAAACTGGCTCGGTTTATCACTGTACTGTATGCTGCAGGACGGTTTGTGGTGACAAAATGTGATTATTTTATTGTACAGACTTTAAATAAACTGTTTTTTATATCATTTTGTACATTTTGGTTGCTGTGATGTTTTTACCAGTCTTGACACACAACTTGTGATTTCTTAATACAAATTAAATGAGAAAGTAAATAAATAAATGAATAAAAGAAATAAAGCAAATAAAATTCTTAGTGCAAAACAATGGAAATGAATAATGATAGACTTAAAAGACAAATAAAAAAAAAAGAAATGACAATTTCAGTAAAGGACATTATAGAACACAGCCTGAATAAATATTGCAATAAAATAAACAAATACATAATAAAATTAGTGATATAAAAGAAATAAAATTGGAAACAGTCAATTAAAGAAATAATTGAAAATGTTTTTCTATAATTTCCTTTTAAAACAATATCAAAGATTTAAAATAATACATAAATACAATTAAAAGAAAAAGAGTACTAAATTAAAAAAAGACTACAATAAAATAGAACAAAGGCACTTTAATCTAAAATAAAATGGGACAGTAAAAATCCTCTACAAACAACAAAAATAAAAGAGGCTGAATTTAACAACTTATTCATGAACAAATGAATAAATAAAGTTAAACCAGGAACTTCCAAAATGAAATAAGACATAAAAAGATATATTTTTACTAAAATAAATGATTAACACAATAAAGTTCCAGCAACTGAGGTAAATAAATCAATAAATCAATAAATCAGTGACAAAAAAGAAATAAAACAGGAAACATAACAGCCACACTAAAGTAACTCCTTTCAAAAAATATGAAAACAAAAAAACTGCTGATTACAAAACAAACACTTTGATTTATAATCCAGTTTCAAGCTGTACTTTTGAATTAGTTTTATTAAAGAACTGAAATGACCTCCAGTTGTGGCTAAAAGCAAATGTCAAAGTTTCGACCTGTGCAGAACCAAAACCAGATTCTGCAGGAAGACTTTGACCCAAAAGACAAACACTCAGTTTGGAGATTAACTTCTGACTTCAGTCTGATAGAATTATGATAAATAATTCAAACAAACCATAAATGTATCATGCTGCTACTTCAGAAAACTCTGTACTTTGTCACTTTCTGAATATTTGATTTTGAATAAATATGAGGTGGGTGATGTATTTCCCATGTTACAAGTAGAATAATCTGCCAATAGAACTTTTTCATCAATATCAAGGAATTATTTATTTAAAACAAGCTCCACTATCTTGATGAAAAGTTACTTGCAAGTGAGTTTTGTCTTATTATAAGTGTAATAAGACATTTTCAAGAGAAGCCAGACCAAAAATTATTGGAAAGATTTGGGTTTTTTTGTAGTGCAGCTTGCAAAGTTGCTCTTAAACCAACAAATCTCATCAACTAAATTTACTGTTTTCAATTACAATTAACTTGAATTTCCAACTGAAATCCAATGTTTACATTTTAGCTTTGGTGCTTTGTCCATTTTAATTGCGCGTTTTCCTCCAGAGCGAGTGTTTGGAGTCAGGAACCGTGCAAAAACAAAACTTTAGGAAATTTTTGGCACTGAACCATGGAAGAATAAAGATAATGCCTGGAGACATGCAAGTGCGTTGCCACCTGCCATCACTTCCAGTCAGCGAGGGATTGCTGAAAGTTTCACTTTCTGTCCACACCTGTATAAATGCACCTGCAGCTCCAGATCCTCATCCACCGCCTGAAGACTCGCTCTGATCCCACCTGAAAACGCAGAAAAATGGCCGCCAAAGCTGCAGCTCTGATTTTACTGGGTCTCATCTGCGCTGAGTTTGCATCAGGTAAGAGGAAGAACGATTCTTATATCCCAGATTTCACTCCAAAATATCTTTTTTTATTGTTCAAACTGAGTTTTTGCATTTCAAGAATGATACAAATGTTGCATAGGTGGTTGATTTTTATTTATTTTTCTAATCTGGGCAAAATTATTATTTTCCTATAATTTAAAATGCTGACAAAGTTTTCAGGGTTTTTTTTTATCACAAGCAGAAAAAAAAACGTAAATCCAGAATTAATTTTTTACTAATAAGCCACCTTTGCTGCTGCTAGATCAGCTTTTGTTTAGTTTATTGAATTTGGAGTTCAGCTTCTAAGCAGCACAAAATCTGAAGCAAACTCAACGAAAACTGCAAATGAGCCGAAACACTGAGTTCCTCTAAATCAAGGCTAAAAACCCAGCTGTTACTTTTGAACCATAACAAGCGAAAAATTGACCAATATTTGATGTTTACTGATGATGCCAATCGACTAAATGTAATGTTTGTTACTGTTTTATCAATTGGTGACTTTTTATTTTTTAAGATGTAAAGAACTTTTTGTACTGCCTCGATGCTGAAGGACCACTTTATTGGCTTGGTTTTAATTTTCTTTTTAGTTTTTGGGGTATTTTTGAGTCGTTTTGACAGCTTTACTTCATGTTTCTGCAGCTCAGATTGCGATGGATTGCTGCCTGAGAGTGGAGAGTGAAAAACGTCTGAACCCCAGAAACCTGGTGAGCTACAGCGTCCAGAGAGCCGGGATGGGCTGCGACATCAGCGCCACTGTGTGAGTGTTGATTTAACTAATCAGGGCAGAAAAAGAAACCTTTAGACTCATAGTTTATCTCTTAACCTGCCTTTTCTTTTCTTTTTTGCAGGTTTGTCAACAGGAAACACATGAAGCTGTGTGTCGTTCCTGCTGAGGGGAATCCAGGAGTGCAGAAACTCATTGACTTTTTGGAGAGAAAAAGGCGAAATCGTCACTAAAACAATGTAAAAACATAAAAAAAACCCATCATGATACTAAAGTTGTGTTTCTTTAAATTCATCCTTGATGCATCGCCTCACTGAAAACTCTTTGGCTTATCAGTCCATATTTTTTACGTCTTATTTTATATTAAAACCTTCTTTTATAACTAAAGCTAATAGTTAAAGTTTTTTATGAATTTGTAATAAAAAAAGAAAAAGAAATTTCATGAATCGTTGAATAAACATTTGATTCTATTTTGTCTTTTGTTTTAAATCTGAACTTGTTTGTCAGAACAGCTGCAAACATCAATGAATTCATAACATAATTAATGCATAAAACACTATTGAAATAAAAAAATTCCCTTTAGAAAAATATAGAAATTAAAAGAAAAGGTATTTTTAAAGGTAAAAAAAAGTTTGAAATTAAAATATACAAACCAATAACTAAATGAACAAAATATTGTCATGAACCGTCTAATTAATAAAATAAACCTGGAACAGAATCACTTCCAGAATGTGACTTTATACATTTATTCTTATTTTATTTTTTTGTTGGGTAAATTAATCAATCAATGCATAAATTGAAACATAAATTCAATAACAAAATAAATGAATAAATACCAGGCAATTGTTGCTCAAAGAGCCATAGATGAATAAATAATAACATATACAAGTACAAACTAAATAAATATACTAAAAACCAGATGTTTAGTTAACTTGGTTAAAAGTAGTTAATTGGAGGCAAAGCAGGTGAAATTTGTCCGTCTGCTTCTGTGTTGAACTGTAATCGGTTGGGATCAGGTTGCAGAGCACGCCTCATTTCCACCCCCACATAAACAGAAAATCACTTCCTTTGTGTTTGCAGATTGGGACTTTCTGCATGAACACATTACTGCAAATGTTTGGATTCCTTTGTGTCAAACACGTAAAACACTTAAGCATTTAAAACAGGCACAAAGAGGCACGAAGAACCCGATAAAGAGCTTCACTGCTGGAAAATGGAACATTGAAAGACTTTCAGGCGCCGATTAACCTGGATGATAATCCAGCATATTTAGCAGAGCGGCGTTTCCCACTAACAGATAAAATGGAGTTAAAATTATAAACTATACAATAGTTTACTAAGCTAAAGTAGACTATAGTATAGTGAAGAGGTTTAGCTTAGTATAGTTGCTATACTAAGCAAAAGTAAACTAAACTAAGCTCAAACAAAGTAAACCATAGTAAGCCGAGGTATAGTAAAAGTAAAATAAGCTAAGATACAGCAAAAATAAAAAGAATTTGAGGACCTTCTTGCTGTAAAGCAAAAGCACTAATAACTGCTTCTATTTGCAGCTTCTGTATGAAATCCTTCAAAAGTCTGAAAACAACATTCATTACCGCCGCAGCGTCTTCACCGATCCAGAGCGCTGCTGCTGGCGTTCTGACTACAACCAGGAAGTTAGAGCTCATCACCCAGTTCCACAGTCCTTCCACTGGCTCCCTGTAGCTCAGAGAATGGATGTTAAAATACCGCTGATGGTTTATACATCACTGAACGGCGTAAAGATCTGCTGCTGTCGTATCAACCTTCCAGACCTCTCAGGTCCTCTGGTTCTGGTTCTGCTCTGCATCCAGGACCAGAACCAAACATGGAGAGGCAGCATTCAGCTTCTAAGCACCACAAATCTGGAACAAACTTCCAGAAAACTGCAAAACAGCTGAAACACTGAGTGCCTTTAAATCCAGACTAAGAACCCAGCTGCTTAGTTGCTTTTGAAACATTATAAATGAAACATTTTGATGTGTAATTATGCGTTTGATTGATGATTCTTGCAGCTACATTTCTAGAGACATTGCCTCATTTTCTTCACTTTGTTTCCTCTGTAGGAAACAAAGTGAATTGGATTCTGTAGGGTTTAGCTTTGTGTATTTTTCTTCTCTTTCTCATTTCCTCCGGCAGACTGTGGGCTCTAAGCAGCTGTTAGCCTTATTCCAAGCATTTCTGGGAACATGCACCCATTTCCTGGAAACAGGAAGGCCTTGTGAGATTCTCTGACCCCTTTAAAGGGTCAGAGCTTTCACTTTAAGAGCTTTCACCCCCAGCTTGACCTGAAGGTCAAACTGGGCCCTGCGGAGTTTCCCACATTGCAGGACTTTGTCACCCTTCAACCAGCCAAATCTTAACGGTCAGTATGAATTTACAACGTTTCAAATCGAGAACAAATGCTCTGCAGCTGCGGTCTGACAGTGGGCCTCAGTTTCAGCCAAACCCAAAATTTATTCACATTCATCCAAAGTGAAACTGGTGGGACTGGTTGCCAGTAAGTCTTAAATGTGCTTCCAGTGAAAGTTGTTTTGGTCAGATGGAAGAAATGCAGACCATTTTCTAGAAATAATGAACTGAATCTGTCAGAGTTTCATATGCCAGAGTGGGAACCAGGAAGAAGCTCTGCCTGTTGGAATAAAGATGGCGGATCTTTATTCCAACAGGCAGAGTTGATGCTGAAGATGAGGATGCTGGATGTGGTGGTTCACTATGTGGAGGATTCTGAAACAAACAAATCTCTTTCCCTGACTCCAAATAAGTCCTACAGTAACACACGTCATGTCTGGGTCTTTTGTCCCAATCCAAGTCAAGTCTTAAGTCTCTAATAATCGTGATGAATCAATCGGTTATTGAAATAATCACCAACTAATTTAGTAATTAGTTAATCATTAACTGGAGTAAACAGATTTTTTAAAAGGCTATGGTGACCCCGCTTCTCGCCCTGAATGTTAGCTGGAGAAGCACCAGCAGCTCCCGACCCCACTGGGACAAGGGCGTAAGAAAATGGATGGATGTTCAAAATAAAGTAAACTAAAGTAGCTGGAGTAACCGTAAAATACGGTAACTCAACGAAACATAAAAGGCACTTCAAAACTAGAGCGATAATTAGAATCGGTTTGGAGGAATCTGGGTAGACTGAATGAAAACCTCAGCGTCTGAATGACTGGTCTGGACGGAGACGGAAGCAATTTTTACTGTAAGCTGACATGTCCAAACAGAACAGATTCCCGGGTCGAACTGGGATTCATACGGGTTTGTTCTAGTTCAGTGAATATCTGTAGCAACATCGTTCTACTCGCTCCTGCGCCGGCCCTCTTTTCACCCGGAGGGTTTTTCCAATAGTCATCCCGACTTCCAGGCCTGCCAGGCCGCATTTTAAGATTTTATTGTTTTAGACGCAGGAAGTTGACCTAATTGTCGATATCTGGGAATCTGGATTCTTCCATTTTGCCTACATATTTACAGTCTTGTGTCTGCAATTTCTGGTTATGTCTTGTTGCGTTATTATGCTATTTAATCCACTTGTCTTTTCTGTACTAGCTTCAGCTTGGGCCAAAAGTTTAAATTTAACAAAGTTAACGCATCTCCTGACAGTCGGTAAAGAGCAACTGGATTTCGAAAGTATAATTCAATTAAGTTTTGGTGGAATAATTGTGTAAAGTGCTACTAAAAGACTGAAATCGAGAAAATATTTTTATTAACAGAAATAAATAATGGTGATTAATGGGGGGGGGGAATATAACTGCAACTATATCGTATGTTTATAAAACTAACTAAAACATACTGAAATTCTAGATATAAGTCTCTTGGTTTTCATGTTTTTAAATCTATTAAACTTTTGAACTGATTTAAAATAGATTTCGTTTTTTCTTCCAAACGCAAGAAGTTTACACCGGCTGTTGGCAAATTACGCTAATCCACAAAATGGCGACAGCAAAAGTTGTGAGAAAAAAGCCAGAATTAGAGTCTGTTCATGGTAAATGGTGTTCTCTACCCAATCAAATACAATGAAAAAACTAAAACTATAAACAATAACAACTAAATGTCTAAGTAAAAATAAGCAAAAACTAGCAAACACGCTCTAAAAACTAGTTAAATTACCACAACTTTAAAATGCAAACCTAAAATTGTCATAATCCTGGTGGCTTTCTGGTAAACTGTTTGATTTGTGGCTTTGGAACCGATTTTGTTTTTAGAGCGAGACGTAGAACTGAAAGTCCATCAAAAGTTCACAAACACATAAAGAAGGTCATGAAACTGCAGAGAAAGTTCATCTTCCTCAAATATGTGCACAACTTGATCTCAGTCTATTGAGGCGTTTAAATGCGTATTATTGTATTGACTTTCATCTCATATAATCCTCAACTTTAAACAAGTAAATGATTAAAAGCATCATGTTTGCACAGCAGTTACTGCTGACATAATCACTGGATTATAAAGCCATCAAAAAGATAAGAACTGCACCTTCCAGTTAGTCCAGCCTGCAGAGACAAAAAGGGACATTTACCACTGGCTCCCATTAAACTAGTTTCTTAAAGGCAGCACTTCTGGTCCTTCAGCTTTATCCTAGTTTACTGTCAATGCTTCAGCCGGGAGTTTCCCAGCTGCTGAATGCAGGCGGCAGAAAAAGCAAAACATCCAAGCAGCGATTTACAAGAAAAAGAAAGCTTGAATTCGTCTTCAGTCTACACGGGGCGTGACTTCACTGCAGGATTTGGTTTATGAATGAAGATCTGTGAGAAGAAGAGGTTTCATATCAATAAACAGATTCCAGATTGCGTTCAGCAAACAAAACTTGTTTGCAGACATCCAACCTTTCGGTATCGGTTTGTGTCATCCTCTGTGAGGACAAACTGTACAAAAAAAATAAAAAAATAAAATAAACAAATCAGTGCAAGGAAGTACAGTAAGGAGGAGTTATAGTGTGAGGGATTTAGCACAATTAAGTGGTGAAAAGCTTAGGGGCACTGCAAAGAAATAAAAGTAATTTTGCAGTAGAAATTTTGTCTAGTTTCTGGTGCAAATATCTTAGTGCACTTGAAATAAGACAAAACTAACATACAAGTGACTTTTCAGCAAAATATGTGAGCTTGTTTTAAGTCAATAATTTCTTAATATTAATTTTAGGAAGTACTGGTTTCAGATTTTTCCTCTTATGACATTGAAAACATTTAAATAATCTGCTGGTGAACTAGTATTTTTTCATCAGTATTAAGGAATTACTGACTTAAACTCCCATATGTCGTTGGAAAGTTACTTGTATGTTATTACTCTTGAAATAAAACAACACTAAGATGTTTGCAGTAGAAACTAGACCAAAAAGTAAGATTTTTTTGTTTTGCACATTCAGAAAAAAAGTGAGTTGATAATATTTCTGTGTTGAAATCTTAAAAGATACCAACTATCACTACCGGATGTGCAGCTGAAAAGTCTGTTAGGTTTTGTGATGTAAAAAAAAAAAAAAAAAAATTCTAAAGATTTCTTCTACCTCCAATGTGAAATAAATCCTGCAAATGATCTGGTTGTGAAAAGTCTTTGTTGAGGCAACTTTTGGTTCAATTTAAGCATTAAGTCTACTTATTTTGTTTTTACTAATTTAACACATTTGTAACGCTTTAGGTTCATGACCCAAAATGTAAAACAGCTTTTATTTAAGCATAAATGTGCAACCAGGAAGTAACGGTTTACCCAGAGGTGTTTCCTGGACTTTTCTCATAGGAGACATAGACCTTAGAGATTTAAATTTCCTTTGCGATCAATAAATATTTTGGAATTTGAATTTGCTTGATTGATACTTGAGGTTTTGACAGACAGAAAAAGAAACGTTTAATTTGCTACTAAAGCGTTATGCCACTGGTCAGATTGGGAAAATAAAGTTAAGATGCTCCAAATCTGTTTTATGGTGGCGGTGAAAAGAATTACACGCTGTTGACTTAAAGCTGCAGTATGTAACTTTTATAAAAAGTTTTTTTTTTAATATTTGTTAAAACTGTCACCATGTCACAATAGTTTGTTAAAAGACAAATAATCTGAGAACAGATTGATTTCCTCCACCTGTTCTGTGTGCTGGTATTGCTATTACTATTTTTAATGCAACGTTCCCGACGAAAAACAACCAATCAGAGCCAGGGGGCAGGTCTTAATGCTGACAATCATTCCTATGTACTTGCTTCTAAATGTGCTAATGGCAGGAAAACAACTCACCGCTCCAGGGAAACACCTATGTGATCCGGTTCTTTTATTTCTCCTTTTACTTTTCTGTTGCAAATGTTGCATGTAAGTATCGAACTGATCAATTATGGGTTTATTTCATTAAAAACAAACCAAAAAAACCTCTGCAAAATGTAGGATTTTTAAATCTTCCGGAAGTGTTAAAATGCTAAATTATAACAGGAAACATTTGCAGTCTGGCGTTCACAGAAAACAGAAGAGTAGAAACTCTCACTTTCCTCTAAAGTCAGCAACTTCCCTCACATTTCAAGGATTTAGTTGCACTTTTTCTGTCAGGGTTCTGTTTTCAGTTCTGCCCAGCAGCCAGACACATGAAGGAAGCAGCTTGTTTTTGTTTTTGCACTGAAGCACTTACACATGAAAACTACTAAACTACTGCAGCATTAATGTACGCAGCTGCTGACTGATTTTAATGTCAAACAAAAATATCAGCGCAGTTTCAACACGTTGCCTTTGTCACTCTTGCACTGCAAAAACACAAATTCTTACCAAGTATTTTTGTCTAGTGTCTAGATGAAAAATATAAAAAATTAAATAATAAATATGAATAATATCTTACCAAGTAATTCTAATTTCCAGTGCAAATATCTTGGCGCACTTGAAAAAAGACAAAACTAATTACAAGTAATGTTTCAGTAAGATACGGGAACTTGTTTTTTAGAAAATATTTCCTTAATATTAATGAAAAAGTGCAAGTTTTATAGGAAGATTATTCATTTATAGCATGGAAAGAAATGTCTTGTTATAGGTGAAATAATCTGCCAATGGAACTAGAACTTTTTCCATCAATATTAAGGAATTATTGACTTAAAATAAGTTCCTACGTCTTGTTGAAAGGTTACCTGTAAGTTAGTTTTGCCTCATTTCAAGTGCACTAGAAACTAGATCAAATATACTTCATAAGACTTTGTGTTTTTGCAGTGTATTTATCTTTACAGATTTGCATCTATTAATTAAAGTTGGAGAAACTTTATGTGTGTTAAAGTGCGGGAAACGATTGCCTTACCAAACTCAAGCCTTAGATTGTCTCATCAAACACAAACATTGCAGTAATAAAAGCAAATAAAAGAAAATTGAGTATTTCCAGGAAAATTCTGTATGTTTGCAGTGAAGAAAAGCTGACACAGTTTCTCCTGAGAACTGAGAAGTAGAGAAGTGTAGAAGAAGAAGCACTTCCTCATTTTCATCAAAACAACATCAGTCTTTAACAAAATGTCAACATTTTCTTGCATTTGCACGTACTGATTTTTTCCGTTAAGATGTATCACTTAGAAATGAACATCATAAAGTTATAAGAAACGGACCTAAAAGTTTTCCAAAGAGTTCTTTGGAAATCACCCTGCTTTCCTGCGATGAAACTTTTTGTTTGTCAAAACAAACAGTGTGACGTGTTTTTCATACCTGAATGATTCAGTCAGAAGGTGCATTTCCATTACAACCGCGGGCAAAACTTTGTTGATATTCCGCTAACATCAAAAAAGAAAGTTTTGCTATTAACTTTAAGTAAGAAACGCAAATAAAATCACACGTAAATAAATTTGTTCATGTGATAAAATTATTAAAAATCATCAACTACTTCCTGTTGTCTTCTTTGCCGTTTCCGCCAGTAGTAACATGCAGTTGTTGATCACGTGATTTGGAAAAAAAGTGTTTCTGTTGCACCTTTTGCAAAATAAACTAATTTCAGAACGGCCGAAAGAAACACTTTTTATCTAAAAAACTTGACTTGTTTCTACATTGGCGCGTTTCCATTAATTACATTTTTTTTCGTAATACAATTTTCGTAATTTTAAGTCACTAGAAATGCTCATCGAACTAAAATAGCATTGCTTTGTTTACCGACCAATGCACTGCAAAAACACTAAATCTTACCAATTAATTTTGTTATATTACATTTTAATCATATTAAATATATGTTACTCTGCAAAAACACAAAATTTTACCAATTATTCTTCTATTGTTTCTAGTGCAAATATCTTAGTTCACTTGAAATAAGACAAAACTAATTTACAAACATCTTTTCTGCAAGATATAAGAGCTTGTTTTAAGTCAATAACATCTTTTTTAAGTGGAACTAGAACTTTTTAATCAATATTAAGGAATAATTTACTTAAACAAGCTCAGATTTCTTTCTAAAAAGTTATTTTTAAGTTTTTATTAAGTATTTTATTTCAAGATATTTGCACTAAAAAGTGCAAACACTGTTTGTTTTGATGTTTCTGTGTTACAACATCGTAACACTACTTGTTAAGATGTGGCGTTTTTACAGTGTACAGAAGCAACAACAGGTAGGAATCCCCTAATAAAGCTCTGACACATTCAGAAACTGATTTCTGCCAGGAACGAATGAGATGATAAAACTGCTAAAGTTGGAAAACAAACAAAGGTTGCAGATATAGTTTTGTGAAAATATCCTTTGAGTTTGCATTTTCCTCAGGCTTTTATTCCTAACAAATCCATAGAGCTACTGTGCAAATATTCTGCTGCAACGACTCATGATCAAAATACAGAATCGGCTCTGGGTAGAGTTCTGTAAGGGATAATACATTTCTGCCTGGGTGGTCAGAGGAGTGGGGTTTTCCCAAAGGGATCATGTTATTGTAAAAGGAAACTGAAAGTGTCCAATGCTATAAAACCAGAAGCTTGTGCTCAGAGACCTTCAGTTGCCGGATTTCCTTTAGTGTTGCTAGGAGAAGCAAGTTTGTCAGCCTCCAGCGCGACCGCAGACATGACTCCCTGGGCCGATGCGAAGCTCTTCTTCTGCATCTGTTTCATCGTCTGCTGCTCAACAGGTGAGTCAACAAGCCATTTTGCTCGGTTAACCTGAAAAGTAGAAAGGAAGACAAAAAACACAAAGAATAGAAGAAAGATAAAAGAGAGAAAGGAAGGAAGGAAGCAGAGGTTTAAACAAAAAAAAACTTCACTTGAAACTCATCCAAACTTCAGAAAGCTGTTGATAGAATTAAAGAAAGCGTCTTGATTCGGTTTAATGTTTCAGCATTTGAAGTTTCTGCTTTTGTCACACAAAATCTCACTATTATTAAACGTATACGTAGAAATAGGGGAGAATAAAATGCCCTAGCCATAAAAAGTAAATATTTTTGTAGTAAAATCTGAGGAGTTTGGTCCTTTTGTTGAGAAAGCGAACTGAAAGAGAGAGATTTGCGTCTTTCAAGGTGTGATGCTGGACTTCCTCTCAGCTAAAAATAACAGATAAACTTATTTCATTTTGCACTGACTGTATAAATATCAATTTAGCAATTTAACTTGATGTTTAGGCATTGTTTGACAGTCATGCTTCTGTAAACGTCTAGATTTGGAGAGCATATCAGAAATTTCCTGTTGTTTTCACAGCTTTAATTTCCTGTCATTTTCACAACTTGCAATGTTTTGCTTTTTATTTAAAAGTTCAAAAAGCCTAAAAAGATAATAAATCCAGAAATATTCATATTTAAAAAAAAAAAAACTGTAAATACAAACGGTCTCTACAGTAGAGGCTAAAAACTAATAAGCAAAACATAAAAAATGGTTTCACGATAACGCCCGCTTCGCCATTTCACACATTCATTTCAGTCTCGCATCAGAGTTATAAAACATCACCACTGGAAAGTACCAGCACTCACGCCTCGCATGCTTTTGTTGCATGTAATCTCAAAGGAGAGAAGCAGACAACGGTGTGTTTTGCAACAGATTTAATCTCTCGGTTTAGTTTTACATTAACTAAACTCCTGTGGGGGAAAATCTGACTGACAGTTTGGACCGTAGATGATCACAAACACGCCCACACGGGTTTGTTTGCTCTATCCGTCACAAAGAGGCTGTAAAAGTTAAATTCCCTTCAGTTTGAAGACAAGACACTGCTCAGTCCGAGGTGGCCACACAGTTAGTTTACAAATGTGCTCAAAACCTTATTGATAAGTTGACAAATTATAATTTCTCAATTACGGTGTTTCTGTTCAATTAGAAAATCAATTAAAATAACATGTGAATATGTTTGTTTAAGCGATAAGTTATTAAAAAACATGCAGTGCCATCATCCTACTACCACTTCCTGTCATCCTTTTTGTTATCTCTGCCAGTAGCAACATCTGGATGTTGATCATGATTCGTATGACGCAAAAAAAGTGTTTTCATTGCAATTTTCTAGAAAAACAATTGAGCTTGAAAAGTCTTAAGTTTGCTAGAAGAAACTAATAAAGTTTGAGATTAATATTACAAATTTTCTAGCAAATTTCTGACCTTAAAAAGTTAAACATTTGCAAGAAAGTTTTTTTCTATAAATCTAGAAAAAACTCAAACATTTTCTACAAAAAAAACAAAGACCTTGCAGAGATTGAAAAGTCAACGGTTTGATAAGAGAAACCCAAAAATGTTGAAATTAATCTCAGATTTTTTTTAGAAAAAGACAAGAAAATTTCTGAACTTAAAAAGTGAAAGGTTTGCTAGAAAAAAACTCTGAAATTTTGAGATTGATCAAAAATTTTTTGAAAATTTGATAGATAAAATTCTGAAAATTTCTAGAAAAAAAAAATTCTCAGCTTTAAAAGTTTGCTCGAGGAAACTCAAAAATCTAGAAAAAAAAACTGAAATTTTGAGATTAATCTAGAAAAAAAATGAGAACATTTCTGAGCTTAAAAAGTCAAAATTTTGCTGGAAAAAAAAAATCACAGAAAATTATTTGACAAAAATTCGGAAGTTTCAAAAGTAAAAAAATCTTTGATTTTTAATTGGTTCATTTAAAACCAATGAAGAACAAAATTTTGATTTGATAATTTTTTGCCCTTCAGTGACTGAGGCGCAGGTTCCCGTCGACTGCTGCTTGTCGGTAGCAAGCAAACCAATCGACAAAAGGCTGATTGCAGATTACCGTGATCAGGACAAAGGCTGCTCGATCGATGCCACAATGTGAGTTTTTATTCTATCCTGATCACCTGATCAGTGAGTAGAAACCAGAAGATAAACCTTTGGTTGTTCTTGCAGTCTGGTGACCAGACGGGGGTTAAAACTCTGCGCCCCGACTAAGGAAGAAAAGTGGGTGGAAAACGTGATGACGCACGTGAATCACCTGAAGAAAAGGTGCAAAAACGAGAACTACCAGGTAACTCATCTACGTTCTGATTTAATTGGGTATCTTGGAATTTGTTTTGTGTTGTAAAATTTAATTTTTTATCAAAACAGAAAAATTCCAAATAATCTGGAGTGCTTCGGTTTCAACTTTTCTTACAAGAGTTTCTATCTCTTAGCCCGTTTGACTGGAATTTTATAATATTTATACTGAAAAACACAAAATCTTTTACAAAATCTTACACAAAATCTTTCTCTCCAACTCTTTGAGGTGGAAATGCCTCTTTGCCATCACCCTAATCTTTAACTCCATATGGCAGATCCCTGGAAAAGGACTCTGGTCTGGATTTTAGTCACAAATGGCAAAATATTTTATTTTTGGTGGCTTTAATGCCAACTCCCACCCCTTTCAAAACCTACAACGTTTTTCAAATTTTCTACATGTTCTTTTTTATTTGTGTTTTTATGACACTATAACTTAACTAAGCACAGAATTAATCATTTGAATCTTTGCCAGGATGTGTAATAGTTCTCTGTTCTAGTTTCAGGAAGTAGCCGATTATTTATTTTCTGATTAGATCAATCAAAAGTAAACTTAAGCACCTTTTCTTATTATAAGTACATTCAAAGGCTGATCTGAACCATTTATTGACTTAAAGATAATCTTCAGTTTTTTGTTTCAGTTTGTTTCCAGGTTACAGTTTAACATAATTGGCAGGAATTTCCAGGCGTTTCACTACAATAAAGAACAGATTATCCATTAAATTGTTATTTTGTAGTGAAACAGCTGGTAATTTGGGGTAATTTCCACTTTCATTGGTTCAGTTTATCATATAATATTTAAATTTACCTAAAAAAAAAAAAAACAACAACACAAAAATTATTTTTATTTTGTTTTTTTAAACAGCAATTAATTTTTGGCAACTAAATGAAGTTTCTTAAAATATTTTTTACTTGGAAAAAATCAGATTATACATTTATTAATGCTTACACTCTTGTTATTTTATGCACATTTTTGACCTTGAATATCAAATCACTAAAGTTACTACTTGGATTTTAAGTCACTAGACAAACAATATGTACATTTCATGGATTTTGCACAAAACAGTGGTTGTTTTTTTCCCCATTAAAGTTTGTATGATGGGAAATATTTCTAAAATTTCTGAACATTTATGGTGAAAAGTGACACCCTGTGTTGGTTCTAGTGTTTGTTCTAGCTGAAGCTTTGACAAGCCTCACCTCACTTCAATTGGGTGTAAAACCGCAAAAGGCTGTGACTCATGGTGCAAAGACGCCAAAGCATGAAGGGATTACAGGAAGATACATTATCATTAGTACTCCATTTTTTTAATGGTTTGAAGATATTTTAATGGCTTCTGCTTCTAGAAATGTTGTTTTATAGACTTTTTTCCACAACTTCCTGCCGAGTTGAACATAAAAGACATGGTATTTTAGAAATTCTTACATTTTTCTTTTCATGTTTTTGTGTTTCTGCAGGGAAATCGCTGTTTTGGAGTGAAGCCTGAATGAAAAAGCCTCTGATCTCCTGAGAACACCAAGTGATTGACACGAATCCAGCTAACCGTTTCTCCTGTTACCAAAATATAACCCTTAGTTTTTTTTCCATTTCATCTTTATAAAAATATGTTAATTTGAGCTGCAATCTAAAAACAATATCCTGAAGGAATATTTTATTTTTTTACTGCTTTCCTATTTGTAAAAAGTCTTTCAGAGAGATAATATGTTAAATGTGTAGCCATTTAAGCTAACATGTATTAGCTTAAATGGCTACATTAAGCTAACACATGTGTAGCCACATAAGCTAGCCTATGTTTTAGTCAGAGGAAGTTTTATTGTAACCTTAATGTGAATTTTTATCTCTAATTAGAACCTTTTTATTTTCCCCAGATGCTCGTGTTTGATTATTTGCAGATGACACTCTGTTATCTATAAGAAGTGAATTTCTTAATAATTCTCATGGCATCACTACATAAACTGTGAAATGGCTAACGATGTATTTTTTGTGTTACTCTGTTTTCTGTTGCACCCAAAAAATGTGAGAAGGGTTTTCATTTTCATTTTCTTTCATTAGAGAGTTTCTACTGTGGTGGAAAAATGGGAAAGCAGTTTAGACATGCGAAATAAATAAAATGTAATTAAATAAAAAAAAAATTGTATAAAACAGCTTGAATTAAAGAATAACATAGTAAACCAAGACAAAACAAAAATGTTTTTTTTAAATGCTTTTTAAAAGTTTACAGAGTCCGAAAAACAAAGCTGTAGTTTCACAACACGAGTATTTAAAATAAATAAAAAATAAAAATAATAATAAAAAAAAAACTCTACTGTGAGACAGTGAAATGAAAACAAAATCAGTGGGATTTGTTTACTGGATTTAATGGTTCGGAGCTGAAAAATTGGTCATTTTCCAGGCATTGCCAGTGTTGGTGCAATGACTATTTTCTCTAGAATTTAAAGAAGAAACCCTGAATTATGATGGAGAAATAGAAGAAGAAACTGGGGCAAGATATTTAACAAGAAACCCAAAAAGAGGAATGAAATATAGCTAAGATTTCTTTTTTGCTGTTATGAAGAATCAGAATCAGCTTTTTTGGTCAGGATTTTTTGTGCACACAAGAAATTTGACACAATATGAACAAATATTTAGGTAAACTCAATATTTTGTCCTATTCTTTTTTCTTCTTAAAGGTCTGTTGACATTTAAAACAAGATAATTGGAGGAATCAGTAACTGATTCATGTCAAACAATGGAATAAGTTGGGCAATCTTTCCATCTCTTGAGGCTTAGAAGACAAATACAACTGGAAGTCATCCGCAGAGATTTGATAAATGTTGGAAAAACCCTGACTGACAGCAGATAATAGAAGGATATAAAAAAGAAAACAACAGTGGGCTCAGGACTCAACCCTGTGGAACGCCACGTTAGAACCGGTAAGTCCTGACGGACAAGTCCAGGAAAAAGTTGATGGTTGACAGTTTAGAAGAGGCACAACCATTACAGCGCATTTCCCTCAGTGAAATATTCAAATAATATCGCATTTCATTCAATTTCTCTGGTAAACTCAAATGTTTTTATGTAAGAATTGAATGCCTGTCATCCACTGTTTGGTTCATTCTCTCATACAGATCCTATAACTTATGAGCTTTATGTTTTATACCACTGCAAAACTTGACAGAAATTAGAGATCTTTGCTAACTGAAACATCAGAAATCTATCTGCTTTAGTTACTGAATCAGACAGAAGCAAGGTGACATGAATTTGAGTAAAAGCTGCCAATTTTATATTAGCAGAGCAACTTGGCAGACCTCCAGGTTTATTCAAATTTCATCCCACATATTAGTGCCTCACAGGCAGAAGGAGTTCCTCATAAGAAGACTGTCAGAGTAAAACCAGGTTCCTGTGAATTTCGCTGAACAAAAAACCTTTTGTGTCCCGATAGATTTATTCAGGACCCTGTTAATGTTCAACCTCGGCTGAACGCAGAAAATAAACACTGAGTCACAACGATGGTTTTCCAACTAAGTAAGGTTTGATTTTTCCACAGAAGAAAGCCTCTTGAACAGCATTAAAGTTCATAATGAGCATAAATACTGATGGTAACTTGAGATGTTGCACTTATCTAAAGTGTAACATTATAGCTTTCCTTAGGTAGATTATTAAAAACATTAAATGAAATATTTTTATAGTCCATATTTTTGCCACCAATGTAAATATTTGACAATGAAAGAGAGATCTATTTATTTACAGCTCTGTACTAAATGGAGCTGAGTGGTAATTAGTTACAAGTTTTTTTGAATTACTGAGATTAATCTCAAATTTCTACGTGTTTTGGTGGAAATTTACTGCGCTTTTTTATTTATTTTTTTCTATCTACAATTGCACAAATATTCGTTGTGGTTACTCAGTACTTGAGGTGTTTTTTGACAGCTACTTGTTAGTTTTACTTGAGTAAAAATATGTTGAAGTAGTCTTACATTAGTATAATATACCTCAGATTGTAAAGTAATTCAAAGAAAATAGTCAGATTAATGAGCAGCGAATAACCCGGTTCTAATGAACAGATCTGATGTAAATCAGATCAGGTAAAGTGGATAAAAAAGCCGTTGTGTCTAAAGAGTATTAGGATTGTGTGTATTTTGTTTTACGTCAAGCCTTAAGAGATAGAGAGTAAAATAATGGCCCCATCTAGTGGTAAAATTGCGTTTTTGCTATACCTAAAACATTAAGGTGGGTTTCATCATATTGCATCAGTGTAGTACATGTCGGGTTTTTGTAGTTTTGAGGATGCAACACAGATCATTATTAAAAAAAACAGAAAATTATAACGGAACGTTAAATTACAAAAAGCGCCCTTCAGCTTTAAATGCTTTATTGGCTCTTTAGTAAATGTTGCTGTTAATTATTTTCAAGTCAGGAACCTCTAAAACAGTACACCGTATTACAGTAAAAGTCTTTCAAATGTGAATACAAACATAAAAGTTAGCATGCTCACCCACATGTTTCCCCATGTTTCCCATTAGCCGGACTGGTTGAATTTCGGGATGAAGGCCATGTCTCAAGATGGCCGCCGTTTTGGCTGTCATAGAAGTTAGCATGTAACAAATTCACGTCTCAGGGCGTATGTTTTTCATATTTCCCGTTAGCAGGTTGGATTTCAGGATACCGTCCATGTTTCGCAGTTTAGCTGCCATAAAAGTTAGCATGTTGAACCCTCAGTTGGTATGTTTTTCATCGCAGCCGCCTCATTGAGCGGCTTAGCCGTTGCCCGTTGCATCCGCCATATTGAATGTGACATATCTGCCACTAAGCTAATAGGAGAAAATGGACCGAACTTCATAAAGAGCCGTTCTACAAAGTATTTTAAGTTAATGTCTGTCACTGTTTCTCTAACACACTAACATATACGAGAATCAAAGAAAACACTAAAGACAACATTTCTAACTTTTTGATGCGATTACTTCATTGTTTTTGGGGCACAATGCTTACATTTGATACAACTGATTCTGATCAATCGTTTTTTTGTATTGACATTGATGAACACATACCTTTAAAGGTGTGTATTTATGAACATATTGACGCAATTCCATAAATCTACCTGCATTTTTCATTTAGAGATAGAAAGACTTAATTTCCTTTTGCTGTAGGTATTTTATTGTAAAAATTAATTTTGATACATATTCATGTCTGTGTTCAGAATGACACCAATTTTTCAAGATGGCCATCGTTTTGGATGCCATAAAAGTTGGCATGTTCATCACTCAAATTGTATGTTTTTCCTTAGCTGGCTGAATTTTAGAATAACATCCATTTTTCGAGATGGCTGCCAGAGGACACACTCTTTCTCCCACTATAGCAAAAATTTGCATTATTTGCTGCTATTCTGTTTTGTTATATGTGAAATAATATTCCAGTGGAACTGGTAATTAAAAAAAAAACTATATTAAGGAATTACTGACTTAAAACAAGTTCCTATTTCTTGCTGAAAACTTACTGTAAGTTAGTTTTGTCTTATTTCAAGTGTTATAAGATATTTGCACTAGAAACGAAAAATACTTGGTGAGATTTTGTGTTTTTGTAGTATACTGGTGTGAAACTGCCCATAAATAAAGACACAGGAGCCAGATGAGTTTGTGATCACATGAGCACTTTGTTATTTAACATCCATAGTAGTTTGATAATGCCGTACATTGAATAGGCTCGACATGGACAGAGGAACAGAGTCACTGATGCTGAAGGTATTTACAGGCAGCCAGCGAGACGAAGAGCAGCAATCCTTCCTTCCTGCTTCCTCTGGCTGAATCACCACCATGTTTATGGGTCACATGTGAACTCTGACCTCCAGGACGACACGGATTAGAGTCAGCAGCGTGTTAGCGATAAACCTAAAGCTTATACTTTCTGTATCAAATATGAAATGCACTGATAAATCATTAATGACATTCATACGTACATACTGTAGAGCTCTATGGCAAAAACAAACCCCAAGAGTTTAAATATATTTACAATTCAAACACAATTGAATGTTAGAAATAAAAACTGTACAAAAATGAAACAAAAAGAAAAACAAAACATGCCAGCATTCATTTATCTAATAAATTTACATTTGTTTGTATTAGAGGATCTTATCTAAGGCTACATTTCACACATTTCCCTTTAAACATCCAGAAATCTCCCCGTCTAGTATCTTTACAGATATGTGGAGAAAAAGTGAAAGAATATAGAAAATATATTCTAATACCAGGACAGATTTAAGATGGTTCATCGTCTTTTTCTCCCCCCTCTTGAGTGCTTTAAGGCAGAAACATTTCCCCCTTTAAATACAAAATATGACACAAAATCTGAAGAATATCCAAACTGATGAACCTTAGATTGTAGCTTTAGTTACTTAAATAGCTGAATAAATAAATACAGGTTGTGTAAATGAGCCATAAATGCATTTACAGTATGTACCAGGAGATTAAATACAGACATAAAACTCACTATAGTCATCCTCAGAACTGTCAGGTTGTAAAAGTGAATCACGATCGCTGCAGAAAGAAGCAAGATTTCATGCTTTTAAAGTAGAAACCGGAAGCTTCTGTGACTTTATTTCTCATTTTGATTGTTTAATCTACAACTTTGCTGTAAAAGAAACATTAAAATGTGCAAATCGGCAGGGAGGGGCGGCTTAGCCTGCAGCACAGCAGAGAGGAAGGCGCCTTCAAGCTGAATTAAATTTAAATACTGCAAATTATTATTTTTTATCTGGATTTCAACCAACTTCTGCAGTAAAATGAACATTTTAAAGAGTAAATTCCTGCTTTTCTCTCTTGATTATTGTCTTTCGTGGGAATAAAAATAAAAATCAGCACTTAACAAGCAACAGAATCTCAAAGAAAGTCTCCTTATGATGATTTGTGGCTCAACATTTAAACAGCACAGCGACAGAGCAGCCAGGTGTGGTGAGTTTTCCTTTACAATGTGTCCAGATGAGTGATATTCAGGCTGAATGCTAATGCTAGCACAGCTAAGCGTTTAGGTGTCGAGAAGAAGAGCATCGAAGAGTCTTTGGGTTCGTTTGTCGTCGTTTCTTTTGGTTTTCGTTTGGATGTAAGCATGCTGTCTTTTTCTGGATGTAACTTTGATTGTGAGTTTGTGGTTGGACCTCGCACACGTCGGTGCGTCGTCTTCGTGTTTTAGTGTTTGTTCGCTAACAGAGTCTGATCAGAGCTGGCTGAGTCCGGTTTTGCTGCGGCTGTCCTCTGTGCTGCTGAGCGTCACATAAATGATGGGGACCAAACCCCGGGTGGAGCCCAGTGAGCAGAGCAGCCAGTCGGGGTCGGCCTTCCTCAGAACCCGCAGGACATCGCCCTTATTGAAGCTCAGCTGGCCGGGGTCGGTGGCTAGGTGATGGCACAATGCTCGGACTTCACTGAAAAGAGCCAAACAAGAAGCTAAATTAAGATTTCTGGCAGTTTTAAATAACTAAATCCATCCATCCATCGTCTATACATGCTTATCCTTGCAGGATATCTTCTTTGGTCACTGGGTGTGAGGCATAAATGCAGGCTTTATACAGCAAGTCAAATTTAAGGCTGCATTCACCCCAGGCCAGTTTAGTCCACTTTAATCAAACTCTTGTTCGTTTGTCTAGAAAGTCTAATTCATTTGGGGATGTGTGAATGCTAATCAAACTCTGACTCGGACCAAAAAACTGAACTCTGATCCTACAAACCCAAGTCTCAGTTTGGTTGAAGTGAACTCTGGTTCGGTTCGAATGCATATGTGAATGCAAGCGGACCGGAGACTGCTACAAAAGCAAGAAGCACACTACAGTGCAAGGTATTCTGGGTAAATAGAACCACAACAAAAGTGAAGGTCTAGCGCTAGCAAGAGAAATAGTTCATGGTCGTTTACCAAAGACAAAAAAAAAAATAATTCTACATCTGCTAAAATCTTATGCTACTCCACTGTTTTTACATTTTGTGAAGTAGTAAGTTATGCTCAGTGTCTTCTTCAGTGGGTTTTGTCTGGTGTCCTTCAGAGGTTTTTGGTGCAGCGCCACCACAGGTGAGAAGGGGAACAGGTTTTTCAACTTGTTTGACACAGTGCAGTGTGAAAGAGAACTGCAGCAGCTGAAAATGCAACAAATTTTGTTCCAAAAATGAACAAAGACTCACGGACAATCAGGTGTGAAAACACCCCTAGGCTTTTCAAGACCTTGAATGAAATTTAAAGGTGACCTATTATGCTTTCTTGAACAGTTTAGGATAGATCTATGAGTGTCACAACAACATATTCAGCTCTGCCTATTTTAAGCTCTTTTCAGAATGAAACTTTTAGAGCCTCTGTCACTTTAAACCCATCTTTAAATGAAATACTTTCTAAATAGTAAGTCAACAACAAAACTCTTGTCTTTTCCAGCAGCCATTGTACAGCGCATACAGCAATAAAACCAACTCAAAAAAAAGGTGCTGGAGCTCAGCTTGGGTTGCTAGGTAACGAGCGGGGCTTAGCTGGGTTTGCTAGGTAACGGTGCAGTGCCTGCTGATTTGTAACGCTACATTCTGAATGTTTTTGAAATGGCTAATTTTCCAAAGCACCAAAAAACATTAACGTATTGTCAAAAAACCGTCTGGGTGGTGTTTTTTTTAAACTATTGGACAGTTTTTAGAGATCCAAATCCAAGTATAAAAACGTGCAAAGTCATGGTAAAACCTGGTAAAAATCTGTGTTATTAATTGCTTACGTATTAGCATCCTTTAATAAAATACTTTTAATTTTGTAAATGTAGAAAAACAACAACAATCCTAACATTTTTTGCTTTTAGATTATTGTTTGAGCAAAATATAAAAGTATACATATAAATATCTGTAGATTTTAGAGCATTTTCTTGAGATCAAATAGTTTTGACACTTACTACAGAAAAATGTACCAGCTCATCTAGACTTTTGACATCTTTAGGATATACTTAGTCAGTTAAATTAATTTCTATTAAGGCAGAGAAAGTCCAGGCTATCAAAATCCTTCAACACAAGTCAAGATAACATCAATGCCTCTGCCTCATATAAGCAAACATGTGAAAACATGAGCGATTCAGATGAAATGCAACAGATGGTCAAAAAAAAAAAAGTCTCCAGTGAAAACAGCTGCAACATTTTCTGGCACATGTCAAATGTGTTTACCAAGAAGACGATTTTTTAGTTTCAGTTGGCGGAGGCGGCGCCGTTGTTTGGCCGTGAGTCAGTGTAGCTGGAGGCTCCGCCTTCTTCGCACCGCCCGCTCCAATGGTCACAGCAACGAGGTCCAGAAAAGATCGGTCCAAGGAGAGCCAACCTGATGGAGGCCTGAAGTAGAAATATAAATATGGAGCTAAATTAGGGAAAATAAAGTTTGCTCAAAAGAGAAACAAAAATTTAACTGAAAAAAAAAGCTAGCAAGGGTATATTAGCAGCGTATCACGTGGAGAGGCTACACAGAATGCAATGAAGATGTCTCACCAGTACTGCAACGTTTAAATTCACAACTGAAAATGTCTGCAAACTGATGCGCAATTATACAACCGAACATCTCTGAAAAGCATAAGTGGAACCTCCTGCACAACCAACAAGAATGCAGTAAGTGGTTTCCAGGCACATGGTTCCATTTTATAGCACAATAAAGTAACTGTTACCTGCAGTTGTTATAAAATATAACAACTGCAGGTAACAGTTATCAAGTATGATTTAAAAGAGAGGATGAGCTGCACCTCAAAGGCGGAGCTAGGTCCACCAGGCGTTTTCCACAGCTGAATGGTTGCCATGGAGATTAAAGGATTTCTCAACCATGCATGGAAGAATCAAGGCAACACTCCCATTATGTTTTTGATGAGGGGATAACATTATAACATGATGTAAAGCTTGAAAACATTGATTTTACATTATGCTGCCCCTTTAATATTTATGTTATGATCAGCGAATCAGTGGCTGCCAGACACACACTCAGGGTTGTCCATAAAGCATCTGCTGCTGACGTGTTGGTACGGGGGAGAGGGGCTCTTTAAGGCAGTGGTCCACAACCCGGGTCCTCAGGGACCGCCGTCCTGCATGTTTTTAATGAGTCCGGACTCCAGCACAGCTGATTTATATGATTGCATTACCTCCTTTGCATTCCTGCAATTGCTGCAGAAGCTGCTTAATCACCTGTTCATTTAACCCAGGTGTGCAGCAGCAGGGAAACACCTACAATATGCAGGGCAGAGGGCCCTGAGGACCACTGCTTTAAGGGATTACTTTTAGACTTTTTAAATGTGTTTTTTACTTTTCTCACCTGGACTTTTGGGTCCTGGCTCTCAGCTCGGCTGACTCCGCTCTCTGAGGAGAACCGACGGTGGAACCAAAGAGTCGCCCCCAGCGCAGACTCTGCCCCTGTGAGGGGCTCTCCTCCCGGATTTCTGCCCCCGCGTCCTCCGCCACGTTCGGGTCTTTCTCTCGGTTGAGGACGGACTCCGGCGGGCTGCCCATCCACGACGGCCTTCCTCTGGACTCCCCTCCGCTCGCCCCTCGCTCGCCCTCGGACTCCGCGCCCTCCACCACTCCCTCTCTTGCGGGTGGCTGTTGGTTCTGCCGCCTCTCCGAGGATTTCTTCCTCTTCTCAGCCTTGACGAACTTGGATCCCTCGGCGGACTGGTCGATGTAGACCTGGGAGGACTGCATGAGCTGGTACCACCAGCCGGCCTGCTTGTCTCCCGGGTCCCTCTCCTTCCTCCGGTCTCGCTCCTTCACGTCTTTCGCCCTCTCCTTCCAGAGATTAGCCGCCGCCGTCGCTCCATCCCGCTCCATCCTCGGCCATGTTCCCTCGCGCCTCAGCCCTGGCCTCTCGCTCCTCGCCACGTCGCCGACGGTGGCGCTCCAGCCCCTCATGAGCTGGAACGTGGAGCGGCTGGACGGCCCCGCCGAGCGCAGCTGCTCCTTGCGCCGCAGCTGCTCCTGGCCCTTCTGGAGGAGGTGCGGCTCGAACAGGAAGTCCAGGTCGAACGGGAGCAGCGACAGCGGCTGCAGCAGAAGCAGCAGCTCCTCGAAGAGGGGCTTGCACGGCCCCTGCGACAGGGGGAGGAAACCCCACGGGCTGTAGTGAGCCGCTATAATGTCTGGAAGTCAAAAGTCAAACATTAGAACGAGGAACAGAAGGGAAAAAAAAATTACTGAAATATAGAAAATCCAGTGAGGTGTTACCTTCATGTGTGTAGAGGTGATTAAACCAGAACTCCAGAGATTTCATGCTGAAACAGAAAGATAATACATTTATTACAAACGCAAGGAAAGCCACTTTTATTTAAGTAGCTGCCACTAGAGGGCACAATCAACGTCACTGCACTAGAGGCTGGCATTTCTTCAGGATTTCCGCTGTTAATCAAGTGATTTAGTTTGTTTCTCAAAACTGAATTAAATTAAATTAGTTTAATTTAGTTTTTTAATCAGGTGATTTAGTTTAGTTTACTAATCGGGTGATTTAGTTTAATTTGTCAATTGATTTAGTTTAAGTTAGTTTAGTTTTAAACAGATTTTAGGAACCTCAAAGGGCATTATAATGTGTTTTCCAGGCTATAAACGGGCTATAAAATATTGCCCATTTCATAGCATAATTGAAAAAATATGTTAACTTCAGCTGTTATAAAAATTACAAATATATATTACATATATAAAATACTCTAAACACCATTAAACATGTATTTCCTTCTATGTTAAGGTCAGATAATTATCTGGGCAAGTGAGACTTCAAGTGTTCCTTCAGAGAAGGTATTGTAGGAAACTCTTTGTGGTACACATGGCAGCGGAGAAGTAGTTTCAACAATTCACTGGAACCTTCTTTAACAGTGACTTTTCCACTTGCTTCAAGCATCTGAACAACATCATCAGAATCGATGAAGTACTCTGTTGTAAAAGAGTTCCAGTGCTTCTTGTTCTTCTAGCAAGGAGAAATTTGACATCGTAATTTAATGTCTTGAAACTGGGCCTCTGTCTCTTTAAGAAGCTCCTGCTCTTTATGAAACGCCGCCTTCTCAACATGTCTTCTCTATTAACCAAAATGTATCCGTCTCACGCACTGAAATTAATTCACTTTACTCCAGCCTCAAGCTAGCAGCTGCCAGGTTAGCGAGAGTGAAAATCTGCCAATGGAAAACAGGTGAACTTGAAGAACTCACTTGAGAAGGCCGAAGACGAAGGCGTTCAGCCTCATGCTGTGGCTCGTCAGCTCTGAGAACTGGCTCACCTTCGAGAACAGGCTGTGGAGAACTCGGGTGGACGGTCCTGCAGGAAAAACGATTCGTAAATCAACTGCGGCTGTCAGCACTACGTACAGGATTTCTACATTTTTCTAACAGCAAAATTCAAGGCCTTTTCAAACTTTTCCAGCATCGCTTTAGAGATAAAAAAACAAAAACACAAATAAACTAAAGAAGACCGTTTAAATTCACTATTATATGTCATTTATCACAATTATTTAGGTAAATTAAAATATAACAAAATGTTATGTTTTGAAATGTCTCTCTCGCTTTATTCATCTGACTGATCTGACAACAAAACACTAATTTAACAAAAACAATCCCCAATTTCATTAACTTTAACGTATAAATAATAAGCCAATCTTTATTTCAATTACGCAGATGAATAAGTTATTGATCCTTTAGGAAAATTAAATATTCATTATATTGAAACAATCCAAACAAAGTGTAGGTAAATTCCCTTCCAGTTCAAATTAAAAGCTTAAACATGATGTACAAAGAAGGTTACAAAAAAATCTCTGAAGAACTGCTTTTAATTTTCTGGCTTTTAATAAATATAAGTAATTTTGCATATTATAACTGACCTAAAACAAGAAAAGCTTAATCTCATTTAACTTCAGAAACAACTGTAAATAACATTTTCCGCACTTGGGCTTCCAATCAAATGTTATATTGCAATTAATGACATGATAAATTAAAATTAATTCAATAATTTCAATTTGCATAATTTATATATATAAAAAACTGGATGACATAAGTCTGCAGTTTGGTGTTTTGGTCTCAGCCATTTCCTGAAGGATAATTTTGTTTACAGAGTTTATATTTCATTTTATTTGTTGTTTCTGTTTATTTATTTTGGATATTTAAAATGTTTTCCAATTCCTGTGTTAAATGTTCATTAGAATCTAAAGTTCATTGATCTTTGAGAGGGTACTGTCATGCTATTACTTGAAAATGGTCACAATATTATCATTTATCGCAATAACTTCTGGGAATAGTTTATCGTCCAGCAAAAGTTGTTATCATAACAAATCCTTTCCAAACCTTCAAAGCACCTATTTGAAATTACATAAAGTTTTAAGACACCTGATAGTCGGTATTCAGACTCACCCAGCTGGGTGGAGGCCTCCACCACGCTCCAGGGCTGACAGCGGCGCTGTCCGATGATCAGGTCCAACACGTAGGCCTTCAGGCCGTCCTGCAGCAGGTCGCGCAGGGCCGGACACAGATACTTCAGGATCAGGTGCCCCACGTTGGGACTGACCCAGCTGTTCCCCAGTTTGGCCTGGTGGTAAATACAGAGAAGCAAATTTAGATTTCAAACTATAGTTAACAAACCATAGTAATAATTACCTGATAGCAGCATTTAATCCAAACATACTTAAGATTCCCTCTATAAAAACTTTTAAAACTATTTTAAAAACAACACCTTGATATTAGGGCTTGATAATAAATCAATAACAACGTATATCACAGTAAACACATGATCAATATCAGAAGATAATGCAACTGATAGAAAGTTCAATAAATCAATGAACTCAGATCCAGAACTGCACAGCATTCTGGGAGATGTAGGCAGAGAAAAAGCATTAGCTGCTCACAGTGCAAAAAAACAAAATCCTGCCAAGTATTTTTGACTAGTTTCTGGTGCAAATATCTCTGTACACATGAAATAAAACAAAACCAAATTACAAGTAACTTTTCTGCTTGAACAGGTCATTTCTTAATATTATAAAAGTGCTTATTCCATTGGCAGGTTATTTCACTTTTTCCTATGACATTATGATCTGCCAATAGAACAAGAATTAGGGAATTACTCACTCAAAACAAGATCCTTTATCTTTCAGAAAAGTTATTTATAAATTAGTTTTGTCTTATCTGAAGTGTACCGAGATATTTGCACAAGAAACTAAATCAAAAATACTTGGTAAGGTTCAGTTTTTTTCATAGAGCAACACAAAAACACGTCTGTCTGAGTCTGTCGTCGCCCGGGTTTGTTCATCAGAATCAGCAAAGTGACCAACCTTCACGTCCGGGTCTCTGCTGGTGCCGAAGTGCGCCACAATCAGATCCACGGCGGTGTTCACTGCTTTCACCAAACCTGATTGGACCACAGGAAATACTTCATAATAAAATTACTCAAGTAAAAATAAAAAGTACATCATAGGAAAATACTCCTTAAAGTACATTTCTTTCAAAGACGTTACTCAATTAAATGTGAATAAATGTAACTAGTTCCTACGCAGCAATTATTTACTCAAAACAAGCTCCTATATCTTACTGAAAAGTTGCCTATAACCAAGTTTATTTCAAGTGTGCTAAGACATTTGCACTAGAAACTGGACCAAAAATACTTGGTAAGATTTGTGTCTTTGAAGTGTATTGAGAAAATATAAACTGTTTGCCTTTAGTTATTGAAGAGACAATAAAAGGTTCAGCAAAGTTTCGGGTTCATCAATATATTTAACTTATTAACCCTTCAGATGCCGTACCTCTCTTCTGTGTCAGGTCCACTGAGACGTGGGACTGTGAGGAGTGGCAGGAAGAGGAAGTGGAGGCGTCGGGCGACAGGCAGAACTCCTCCGGCGGTTTCTCCGTCAGGGAGAAATAATCCGGCAGGAAGTCGCTGTAGCTCTGCTGCAGCTTCGCCGACTGACCGGCTGCAAGCAAACAAACAGATAGAAACATAACAGACCTGCTTGACAACGACCTCTCTGTTGGCTTAGGCCATTCTGTAAGCTTTCTAAAACTAGGTAGGTAGGGGTGTCCAAAATGTGGCTATTTGTGGCCCTTAAAATTATTTGGTTCGGCCCTTGACGACAAGTCAAAAATGGTAAAAATTTGGCAAATCGAACCCAAAGTTTTTTTTAAAATAATCTGTTGCTGTGAATCTTTGTGGACCATAACAAATTGAATATTGACCAACATATTGGATGTTTATTGATGAATTTGGTGATGGCGCTCGTTAAAATTTTAAATTTTCTGACTCGTCGACTGTAAGACTTTTTATTTTTGTGTGTTTGTGATGTAAAGCACTTTGAACTGCCTTTTTGCTAAAATGTGCAAATACTTGATTGATTAAAGATTTAATAAAGTGAACAAAAAAAATAAGGTAAACTCAAAAATAAAATTTTTTTAATATAATTTAGTATTATTTAGATTTTATTCTCATACGTTTTAAAAAGAAAATTTTTTAGCGTGGCCCTAATAATCCACTGTAAAAGTTTCTATTTTTAATTTAATGAATTTTGTGGCCCACCAGTAGTTTAAATTTGCAAGTTCGGGCCCCCCGCACTGCAAAAACACTAAATCTTACCAAGTATTTTTGGTCTAGTTTCTAGTATATCTTATAAAATATCTTATTACACTTGAAATAAGACAAAACTAACTTATAAGTAACTTTTAAGGAAGATTTAGGAGATTGTTTTAAGTCAATAATTCCTTTATGTTGCCCAGGAAGTACCAGTTCCATTGGCAGATTATTTCACTTATGACGAGACAATTTTCCCATAAATTATAAGTTAAATAAAATTCAAGTGGAACTCGTACTTTCTCACCATTATTAAGGAATTACTGACTTAAAACAATCTCCTATATCGTGCTGAAAAGTTACCTGTAAGTTAGTTTTGTCTTATTTCAAGTGTAGTAAGATATTTGCACTGGAAACGAGACCAAAAGTACTTGGTAAGATTTTGTGTTTTTGCAGTGCAGGGAAAACATGTGGACACCCCTGGATTAAGTAAGCCTGAGCACCATGGGTCCATCCCAGCGAGGACGGAGCCGTTGGGAAATCGAACACGTTGCGTCGGGCGGGGCGTGGCCCCCCAGCCCTCCTGAGCTCCATGTTGGCAGCAGAGTGGCCCCCAGGGGCCCTCTCTACGCCCAGAGGGTTCCGGCGACGGTACTCTCTCCATTTTAGAGCCTGGGGGGAGAGGTGGTGCGCTGTGGGAGTGGGTGGAGCGGGTTAGGGATGTGATGACGGAGGATAAATGCAGGTTTGTGGAGTGAGATGATGAAACATGCATGCAGATGAAAGAGGAACATCGAAGAGCATCCATGAGCAGAGGGAGGAGAAGAGAAAAAGAGAGAAAAGAGAACAGTAAGAATGTGCAGGAGCGCTTTTTAGGTTGGCATCAATATTGAAGGTGATCTATTATGATTCCTTGAACATTTTAGAATATATGTAAGGCTCCAAACAAAAATATTTTTTGCACAAAATCATTCTTAAGTAACTAAATTTTAGTCAAATTGAGCTGTTTTAGGGCGTCTCATCATGGCCACGCCCCCCAACTCAACATCTACACTCAAACGTGAAAATGGCTGCAAACAGATGCTCAGTTTTACAATTATTCATCTTTGAAAAGCAGACGTGGAGCCTCCTGCACAACCAACAAGAATGCAGCAAGCGGTTTCTAAATGGTAAGTCAACAGCAAAGCACTTATCTTTTAAAACAGGTATTGCACAGCGCATACAGCGGTAAAACCAGCTGACCAATCATGCTGTAGCTCGGCCAGGGTTGCTAGGTAACAGGATGGCTTTGCTGGAGTTGCGAGGTAACGGCACAGTGACTGTTGATTGTGACGGCTCATTTTCCAGACACCAAAATACATTAACTTGTTGCTAAATATACAGCTGAATGATTCTTTTAAGTGCTTGGGCTGTTTTTAGAAGAAGTTGAGACCCAAATGGAAATATAAAAAACGTTTTGCATAATAGGTCTCCTTTAAACAAACACAGAATTCACTGAAGATGATTTATTAAAAGCTGCAAAAAACTTGATCATAAAAAATATTTCCCCTATTTACAGAAAACTTCTTGACTATTTATAGGAAGAAAAGGCTCAGAAGTAACAGACAGCAGATAAAAAAGATAAAAGAACCAAAGCAAAATATTTGCCCCTTTACTGATTTCTTCTGTTTTTGTTTTAAATGTCTTAAATCAAACAAATTTTATCATGACGCATAGAAAATTTCAGAAAAAGACCACCACATCGACAGTGAAACACGGTGGTGGTAGAGTGATGATGTGGGGATGCATTGACCCATTAATTCTTCTCCCCAGCAGCAAATCCTGAAGGAAAATGTCCTTTCTGCTCAAACACACCTGGGTTACGCACAGCGTTTCAAAGCACAGCTGCAAATCCACTTCTGAATGCAAGAACACTGAGGATTTTGGAGTGACCTAGTCAAAGACCGGGCTGCAAAAGCTGAGGCATGACCATAAACAGTTTGTCCTTGATAGAAGATAGATCAAGGTGGCAGAAAAGGTGAAAATTTGCAAGGCAAAACTCAGAGATTTAAGAAATTAATTTAAAAAAATTTTGGAAAATTTCTGACTTTGAAAAGTCAAAAAATTGCTAAAAAAAAAAAAACCACAATTTTGAAAATTATCTCACAAATTTCTTGGAAAGTTCTGAGTTTGAAACGTGGAAGATTTTGTAGAAAACACTCTCAATTAATCTCAAAAATTTTCTATAACACAGATGAAAATTTTTTGATTTCAAAAGTCGAACATTTTTGGTTTATGGAACTCAGAAGTTTTTGTTTTTTTTTCAACATCCTGAGTCCCAAAATTTTCTCCTTCTTCCAGAAAATTTCTGAGATTAATCTTAAGACATTCGAGCTTTTTTCTCGCATTCAACTTTTTAAAATTTCTGCTTTTCAAGAAAATTTCTGAGATCAAATGTTTTGCAATAAATTTACTCCTTTTTTTTTCTACCTACAAAACTGATAAAAATATTTGTTTCCCCAGATATACCAGGCCTCAGCATTTCTGATTTATTTCGGAACCTACCATTTTGAGTTCTGCTTCCAGATCCTTTTCCTCTGTCTGAGAGTTTTCCAGAGTCCAGACAGCCCAGCGGGCTCAGGGTGTCGGTGTGAAGCGCCGGTCCGTTATGGTGGAGACATTGTCCCTGCACAGCGGGCAGCGTGGGCGGCACCACGCCTCGCTTCACCCCCAGAGACGGAGGCGGAGGAGTGTGAGCTAACCCGTTTCCCTGCCTCCCAGTGGGCGGGGTGTGCAGTGAGCCGAGTCCGGCCGAAAGCGGACAGGAGAGGCTGTGTGCCGGCTTAGGGCTGGGGGTGCAGGTGGAGCAGCTCCCGGAGCTTGGCGCCCCCTGCAGGCGGACCGGGGAGTAGCTCCCTACAGGCGAAGGCCGGACTGATTCGGTCGGAGGAGCCGTGGCGCTGCGGGAACTCTGGTAGCTGTGTCCGATTTCAGCTGCTTCTTCGCTTTCCTCACCGACTGGACCTCCAGAACCGGACCCGGACCCCGAACCGGGGCGAGCCTGCATTCCAGAGACGTAGCCGGTGAGTAATGGCCGCAGCGGCTTGGGCTGAGGGGGTTTGGAGGTGAACTGGTGGTAGAAGGTGAAGGGCTGGATGGGGAGGGTGGTGGGCCGCTGGTCCTTACTGTACCGGACCACCGCCGGCGGGCTTTCCGACGAGCTGGACAGAACACCTGGACGAGAGAGAACCAGGGACGGGTTAGCTTAGCATGAGACAGAAGCAACGGGAAAGAAAAACTCAACTCATTTATCAGAAACAGGACAAAAAGAGCAGTTTAACATTTAACACTGGAGCTGGAAGACATTTAAAATATCCAAAATAAATAAACGAAGCAACTGAAACCACAAATAAAATGAATTATGAAGTTTCTGTAAACAGAAGTATCCTTTAAAAAAAAAGAAAAAAAAAAAAAGGGCTTGTTGAGACCAAAACACCAGACTGAAAACTTTTATCATCCAGTTTTTGGTAGAAAGAGAGAAAAAAAATAAAAATAAATAAAAATGGAAATGATTGAGTTCGTTTTAATTCATCATTTGATTAAGTTATTGCTTGTTGTGACAGGTGTGGGCACACAAAAACTAGACTAGTACAAACATCAGTTATGGACCTGATAAAAGAACACAATCTTCTTCTACTCCGATTACAGATGATTTAAAACGCAGCTTATGATTTATGAAACCAAAACTAAATCGAATATTGATTCTTTCTCAACATTTGACCCCACATCTCGTTTCACTGACTTAAAGAACAACTGGTTGATTATTAACACAGAAGGTTAAAGCAATGAACCAACAATGAAGAGATTTAAAAAAATATATTCCTGTGAACTGACTGAACTCTTTGCAGCAAGGGCTGAAATGGAAAACAGCAAAAACTGCCCAGTCACAAAGTTAGCTCGTCAGACAGCCAGACCACCGCCGTGCTCTCTCTCACCAGGCTACGAAACGTATCTCCACCCAAAAAAAATAAAATAAAAACACACGCAGACATACTGAACCTGAGGCCCTGCATGAGAAGAACGGGCGAGAAACGCTTTTCTGCAGCGACTCAAAAACTGTTTCACTTGCTGTTAATGGACCCTCTCTGCTGAATGACAGACAGGAGCGTGCGTGACGTCAGCCGCGTTGCGCAAGCTGTTTGCACCGGAAAAGGGCGGCCCACCGCCGTCTGATCTGGGTGAGGCAGCACCTCTCGGCCACAGGGGGGCGCAGTTGAGCTGCATCACATAGAGGACAGAAAGCTTCTCGTCTTTCTGTTTGTAAAATCTGATCCACTATCCGTCTGTTCTGATGTTAACACTTTCATGGGTCCATTAGACAGCCGAGCTTCTTCCTGAAGCCCCTTGTTAGCATCGTTAGCGAGCGATTTGCTTTAGCAGAGCTTTTTTATAAAGGAAGCTGCTAAGAAACTGAAATCTGATTAATAATAGATGATCCTGAGAAGCTGCACAGCTGCTTGTTATGGCTCTAAATCATGACAGGCCTTTGAGATACAGGGAGGAAAAAAAAGCTCCAAATTCAACCAGAAATTAAACACTGCAAAAACACACAACCAAGTATTTTTGGTCTAGTTTTTAGTTCAAGTATCTTAGTTCACTTGAAATAAGACTAAACTATCTGACGTACAAGTAACTTTTCAGCAAGAAATAGGAGCTTGTTTCAAGTCAATAATTCCCCAGTATTTATAAAAAAAAGCATAGTTCCACTGACAGATTATTTCACTTATAACATGAGAAAAATGTCTCATTATAAGTTAAATTTACAAACTCCAAATATTTTATTTTCAATGGAGACATAACATGGCTGAAACAGGATTGTAATAACCTTTGATGTTTCAATTACTCAAGGTTTGACCCTGTAAAATATTCATAAACTTTTATCATTATTTTCACCCCAATTACTTGATTCTTAAACAAATTTAGACTTGAATCCCAGGCAACGTGTAAATATTTTTGTATGTGCAGAACTGACACAGTTTCTATTTTTTATGCAATACTCATTTTTACCTTTAAATGAGACTTAGTTATTTTTCTTTTGACTTGATTTTCAGAGGAATATTTTTTCCTTCCTCAATTTTAAGCCTTTTAATTGTGACTTATTGATCATTCAGGCATAGAATGGCTCCTAAAAACCCTGGATAAATTATTATTTGGTAATTAATGACACTTTTAAAGCAAAGTTGCATTAAAACTTGCATTAAAAGTCCATTAAAAATGTCATTATTTATCGAATGACACTACCTGACAACAGCTATGAACATTCACGAAGACTCCTTCATGTCAGCCTGATTTGCACCCCTTTAATTATAGTGTTACCAACTTTCTGACGGTATAAACTTTCCATGGAAATTTCATCCCAAAACAATAAAAAAAGTGGCCAAATAAAAAAAATTGCTGAACTGCTGTCAGGGGCCACAAATGGCCCCCGGGCCACACTTTGAACACCCCTGTTGTAGAGGATGGGGGGACGTACCTTCTGCCTTGGTTTGGCTCTCCTTTGCCCCTTCCAGTTGGCGCTCAATGCTTCCCTGGCTGCAACACCTGGTGAAGCGCACCGGCGACGCCGCCGGACTGACGGACTCGACGCGCTGCTCCAGGATGGGGGAGAAATCCATAGACGAGTGCGAGTGGGTGGAGTAGGTGGAGGAAAACGGGTCTGCTGCCGCCTTCGTGGACGGCGACCCGCCTGCGCCGCCGTGTCTGCGTTTGCTCCTGGCGATCTCGGCGAAGGAGGTGACGCGCGGCGGAGGAGGCGGCGGCGGCGGCGGCGTGGCGGCCTGCGCGGCGCCGTCACTCAGCCGCATGGGGCAGCTCAGTATGCGCTCCAGCGAGCCGAGCCGCGGAGAGGGACACCTGTCCAGGTTGCGGTCGTAGCTGCGGGATCGGGGACGGCCTCCGGAGGGCGCTCCGCTGCCGCCGATGACGCTCCGCTGAGCCATCGGAGGAGAAATGTTGACGTACACCTGGCCTTCGATGACGGGAGGAGCAACTCCAGCCGCTTCAGCGTCCTGCTGACCGCCATTTTTTTTCTTCTTCTCTTCGTTTTCATCATCACCATCATCATCATCATCATCTCGCTGAATCAAAAGAAAATGGACAAAAACATACAAGTCAAACTTCTTGGTCTCAACAAACAGTTTTGTTTAGAGAAACTTCATAATTCATTTTATTTGTTTCTGTTGTTTTGTTTATTTATTTTGGATATTTAAAATGTCTGCCAGTTCCAGTGTTAAATGTTCATTAAAATTTAAAATTTTGTTTAAGTTTTTGCATTTTTATGGCAGAATTTCCATCATATTATATGAAAATTGTCTTAAGACAACAATATTATCGTTTATCACAATAACTTCGCAATTTATCATCCACAAAAACTGGTTATTGTGATGGGCCTAATCATCAGAACAACGATGAATATAATAACATGGTTTAATTACAAATTCTTGATAATTATTGAGTCGGTAAGTAATATATTTAATTAAATTGAGATAAGGTTTAAGATTAAATAAGAAAAGTAGTGGTAAATGAATGTTGTTATTGGTTACGTATGCACATGTTTTCTCTGTCTTACTGTTTGCATGTTTTGTTGTTTTTAAAAACCTTCTGAAATAAATAAATAAAATAAAACTTACAAGCAAGATATAGGAACTAATGACTCCTTAATATACGTGAAAAAGTTCTAGTTCCATTGGCAGATTATTTCACTTATAATATGGGAAAAATGTGCTATAATAAATAATCTGTCAATCGAATAAATACTTTTTTTTATCAATATTAAGGAATTATTTACTTAAAAAAATATTTTTCTTGCTGAAAAGTTACTTGAAAGTTAGTTTTTTCTTGTTTCAAATATACTAAGATAGAAACCAGACCAAAAATAAGATTTTGTGTTTTACTATATAATGTGATATAAGGTTTATAATTTGCAGAAACTAATGAATCAGGGTTATTCACTCACTCGAGACGACTCTCCATCTTCGTCCTCCTCCTCCTCCAGCCCCTGCTCCTCGCCTCGCTGCCTGAACAGGAAGTACTCGCTGGGCTGGGTCGGTGTGGGGCTGCCTTTGCTGTGCTCCGAGGAGCAGCTGTTGACCGACGAACCCACTGGACTCGGGGACGACTGGGACGAGAGGTCACAGGTCACCAGCTTGTAGTAGTTCTGGGTGGCGACGACGAGGCGCGCCTGGCTCTGCAGACAGGAAGCGAGGTCGCCAGATGACCCCGCGGCGTGAGGAGGGTGGAAGGAGTTGCAGTTGGCGTCGAGGTCGAGGGTCGCCTGGTGCTCCATGGAGCAGGAGCAGGCGGAGGAGCTGGAGAGGCGCGGCTCTCGGATGAGCGGGAAGGCATTGGAGAAACAGGATGGCGGCGGCTCGGTCGGGGAAGTGTGGAGGTCCAGGTAGAACGCCCCTCCCCCTCCGGCGTCCTGCTGGTTCCCGTGGAGATCGGAGACAGACGATGTGCCGGCCGCCGGCGGCTGCTTCTCCAGGATGCCGTTGTTCATCTTGTTGTAAATGGCGCTGAAGTTGACGATGACGCCCTCGGAGCTGTTGCAGGACGAGTCGCTGCAGTAGCCCTGCTGGAAGTCCGGGAACGGCTCGGCGAAGGTTTCCGGGAAGTTCTGGGACAGAGCGCAGCAGGAGCAGTGGTGATTGGACGAGCCGGACGAGTACGAACCCGTCTTGCTGCTTTGGCCGCATCTCATCGGCTGATCATCGTCCTCTTCCTCCTCCTCGTCGACCCAGTCGTGCTCGCCGCAGTCCATGGACACGTTGGAGCCGCTGCTGCCGTGGCGGCGCTCCCTGTCCAGTCCCAGGATGTCCAGGTCGTGCAGGTGGTTGGACAGATCCGAGGACGCCCCCCTCAGAGATTCCCGACTGCTCCCTGCGCCGGAGCCATGCAGCAGGAACGGCTCGGACGCGAACCCCAGGAAAGGAGCCATGGCGTCGTCCAGCGTGGCGTTCGTCTCGCTGTGCAGGTGGAAGGACGAGTCCTCCAGGTAACCATGGAGGTTGTCGCTGTCGTCTTCGTCTTCCTCATCCTCGTCTTCGTCTGTGTTCAGGAGGAACGGATTGCGGCGCAGAGGGTTCCTGTTCCTCGGCTTGGCTCTGGGTAAGGTGTGAGCCGTGATCAGCAGGTCCTCCGAGTTGCTGGAGGTGAACGACGAGTCGTCGCTCGCCGTGCTCCCGCCTCGCCCGCCGCCGCCTCGCTTCTCTCTTCTCACGCAGCCGCTGGAGGACCAGGAGCCGCTGGAGGTCTGGATCAGGCTGCTGTAGAGCAGAGCCTCCCTCTGCAGGACATCCCTCTCCGGCAGTGACGTGGTGCGGCTCAGGCCAAGGCTCTCCGGCGGGCTGAGAGAGTTGGTCCTCTTCAGCGATCCGCCGCAGCCCCCCGAAACCTGGCAATGCACCAGGGGAATGTGATGCACGATCAGCGTTTCTCCAGAAACCTTCGGAGGGCTGTCCATGGTCCCAGAGGAGGAAGGTAAGAGCCGGATCTACAGCAGCAGATTGAGGCAGAAGGTTTTTCTGGTTTGCAGATGTGGTTTTCACTCAGCTGGGCCCAGTTCTGCAGGACCGCCGGGGATCTGGAAGCAGAGGTCGGGGAAGTCCATACCGTGGTCAGAGTGGTACATCTAGACAAAAAAACAAGAGACAGAGACATCAGGAGAAGAAGCAACAAGCTTACAAAACCTTAAGTATTCTATTCTGATTTCTAGTGCAAATATCTTAGTACATTTGAAATGAGACAAAACTAACTTGCAAGTAACTTTTTACCAAGGTATAAGAGCTTGTTTTAAGTCAAAAGTCTCTAGTTCCACTGGCAGATTATTTTACTTATAACAAGACATTTTTTCTATGTTGTGATTGAAGTACTCTGCCAATGGAACTAGTTATTTTTTTTACCAATATAAAATAATTATTAACTTAAATCAAGCTCCTACATCTTGCTGAAAAGTTACTTGTAAGTTCATTTTGTGCCATTTCAAGTTTACTATTTGCAGTAGAAACTAAACCATAAACACTTATAACATGGGAAAAATGCCATGTTGTAAGTGAAATAATCTGCCAATGGAATAAGTATTTTGTTGATGCTGATACGAAGAGCATCCCTAGTTTAGGGACATGTGCTTTAAAGCATACACTGTAACTCCTTAACTTTGAGATTGATTAAAAAAAACAAACTTAGACCACATTTTTTGTTCAACGATTGTTACTTTTTTTTTAAAAATATGAGCAAAAATCCTGCCCGTGATTCTGCATAATAAAATGAGTAAATGGGCCTCTGCAGCGCTGAGCGGCTAACTGCTGATGAGGGAATTCAGGTGCGTTGGTTGGAGAGGGGATGCATCTAAACGTTGGAGTCCTCCAGGATTTCCTGAGTTACACAAACCTACAAGCATGAAGTGTTTAAATGTGGACAGAGTGAGTCAGCATCACGTGATAAACACCAAGCAGCTGACTCTCTAATAGGACTATGATCTCATTCACATTTCACCGCCTCAACAGCACAGACACGCTGAAACACAGACACCATCTCCCTAACCAACATCATCATCGTCGTCTCTGTTGCCGGGTAAAATAAGACCACTTTCATAATACCCTGCAATCAGTTCTCTCCTTCAACATCAAAACAAAACCCTGAAGAGACGCGTCATCTGTGGATAATTACATGCTATATTTTATATAGATGAACATAACAGATTGCAATAACTGTATACAATTTTTTTCAGTCTCATCCAATATACAGTAATTGACTTACTTTCACATATCATTATTAATAATATTTCAGAATAAGCTCTATAACTGCTGCCTTGTTACTTCGACTGTTTCCTCTATTTTAGCCTGCAGGTTTGAATGTCAGCATGCTAAAACCAGTATAACAACTGGAATGGTTCTCCAGTTGGATGACCTTATTAGCAAAGACTCGGCTTTGAATAAAGAAGCAAATCCTCCACAAAACGTCCATCCAAAACAGTGAATAACTCATTTATTTAGCTCATTTCAACCAATTTTAACGTGTCTTGGTCCACTGATTCTTCTCTTTAGCAGGATGTACCAGTATTAGCTTAATGAGCAAGACAATGCTTGACGAAGGAAACCCAAAAGGGACTTAAGAGATTAGCTGCTGGGGCAGAAAGGATGATTGCATAATGTGTGTTTGGACATATAAGGAAGAGTGGTTACGAGAGGATTACAGGGTTAGTGAGTTAAATAGGTAAGTCATTGATGTTTTGACTCAAAAACGGATTAAAGCCGCAGCATGTAACTTTTACAGAAAATGTTTTTTACATATCTAATAATGCTGTCCATATACTGGGACAAATCTGAGACAGATAAATCTTGAAAAGATAGAGCCACTCCACCTTCTTCAGGTGCCGCCTGAAGAAAGGCAACGGTCAAAAACAACCAATCGGAGACAAGAAGAGGGTCTTAATGCTGCCAATCAACCTTTGGTACTCACTGCTAAATGTGACAGTGGTGGAAAAACAACTTACCTTTACAGGAAGCTAAGCTATTAGTGGCTAAGCTAACTAGCCTTAGCATTCATGACAGGCGCTGTTGTGGTGAACCAGCTGCAGCGTAGCATAAAGCAAGGGGGAGGGTCTGAGCACCCTGTACACAAGGGTGATTGACAGTGTTGAGGTCTTCCTCCTGGCTCTGATTGGTTGTTTCTGGCAGAGTGGTGAATTTGCTCTTTGAAGAATTAAAATAGTAAATTATATGCATTTTTAAAGAAGGTATCAAGCGGATTTTAGCTTCTATTATATTGTAAACATATTTGTGAACATCAAAATGTTAACATGTCTTCAGAAAAATAGAACAAATACAAGAGACTATTTAGACAAAGGGAATGATTTAGCAGGAAACTACTCAAATACAGCAGACCAACAAAGTAGATTTAGAGAAGCTCAGCTTAGAGAAGCAACTAGCTGTTTCAACAACTCAACAGTACGGGGGGGGGAAAATAAAAGGCTTTGCTTATTCTAATGGAAAAACTGTCAAACGAGAAGGAATTTAAGTGAAAGGTTTTAGTGAATAAGGAATCCAGTTTCTATGAGAACAAGGTGGGAAGCTGGCCTATGTATGGAGCTGTGCAGGATGAGGAAGCAAAGCTGAAACAAAGAACATCCTCCCACTTATATCATCAGGGCTGCACTTCCAGGAATATATGAGCGGCGGTGGGAGAGCAGGCGGCACTTCCTCACCAGGAAAAGCCAATGTACACGTCCAGACCGGCGGGTGATGGACATGATTCATAGAGTCCCAACTGTCTACAGAATATAGTCCAGTTAAATCTGTGAAATAAAAATAACAGCAGACCTCTTGTGTAAACAGCAGACAGAAAATAACTTCAAGATTCCCACAGTCTGTTTCCTGTTGATATTCCAGACATTCAAAACGCAACGTTAAGGAGGGACGGATGGATGACCCAAAGTCCTCCCCATTAGAATAATCAGAAATGATCTGAATGTTTCTGTTAGCCAGAACCGGGTGTTTTCTGATGTGAATGCGGCTTTAAATCCGCCATTCCTCCAGTCATTCCTCCATCCTGCTCTGTGTGGACTCCATGCTGCCTCTCCTCCTCCTGCCACAGAGGAACAGTCTGTATCTGTCTGCCTGCACATCCTCCCTCTGCCGGGGATGAATGCAGCTTTTGTTCGCTGCTCCCGTTCACCAAAACACTGCTGAAGACGTCTGGAGGGAGGAGCTGATCAGACGAAACGCTGTAATCTAACATTCCTGAAGGCTTCATCACAACTTAGTACAACTGGGACAAAATGGGGAAGTTAGGTTGATGCCAAGTAGATAAGCCCCTGGAGTTTACTAAGATAGGATAACAGTCCTGTGATTTCTAAACCAAACAAAATAAAAATCAGTTATCTTTTAAAATCAACTTTGTAGATAGTATCATGAAATATTCTGCTTTTTGTACCCTCAGAACTGGAGTATGTCACTTTTATTTTACAAAATGTCATAGAATTAAATTTTTTCTTTTTAGAAATATTTGTTTGGTTGTTTTTTTTTATTAAAAAAAAATATTTAAAATAGTTTAAAAAAATACAATTTTATTTAAAAACGCTATAGATTTTTTTTTTTTTTTACAAAATAAACCAAATTTATTTAAAGAGAATATAAAAAAGATTATTTTTCATAAAACAAAAACAATTCTAATATTAAAAAAATTAATAAAAAATAAAATACAGTGTAGCAGTATGGTATGAGACAGATAATCTGTGATAATCTGTGAGTTCCTCTGCCTTCTCCCAGTGCTAACTAAAAAAATGGCCAATCAGAGCCAGGAGGCGGGTCTTAGTGCTATCAATCACCCTTCCACTGCTCTCTACTGTGCTACAGCTAGCATAACTTGTTGTGAATGCTCAGGCTAGATAGCATAGCGACCAATGATGGCAGATAAACGGTTTTCCTGTAGTGATAAATTGTTTCCCCACCATTTGCACATTGAACAGCATGTTCATGAGGATGATTAACAGCGCTAACACCGTCCTCCTGGCTCTGATTGGTTGCTTTTGCTCAGACTAAGATCAATTTTTTCACTGATTATCTCTGTCACGACATGGTAACGGTTTATTTTCTTAAAATAAAAGTTACTGCAGGTTTAAATCTTCAGCTGCTTAAGGAAAACAACTCGACTCAGAGATCCGGGTCAACCCCGGGGATGTTTGCGTGTTTTCAGGCAGCTGAAAATGAAAACATGACCTCGATCACAGCTTTCCCCGCCAGGATTAACGGCAGCTTCCCTCCTCTGCTGTTTGTCTGCCTGAACTTGAGGAGCTTACAGAAGCTTGCATAACTACTGCCCACCAAATGCTGGCGCCACCAAGAGGCGTGGATATTAACTCATATCCAGCAAGAGTTCACTTTAGATCAGGGGGTCCAAAGTGCGGTCCGGGGGCCTTTTGAAGCCTTTGGACTGATTTTGTGCAGACCCCAGCTGGAATTCAAAAATGAAATTTGGCCTTGAAATGCAGATGGAGACTGTTAATTTGTAATCACGGTAAAAATAATTTTCTTGTACAGGAAAATGTAAAGTACAACAAAAATAATTTGTCTTTTTATAACCAAGTTTATCCAGAGACTTTTACGGAAATGCCAGCTTTGCTGCACCAAAATCAGCTTTCAGTCTTTCTTAAACTTGGCTAAATGTAGCGACCGTTTTGAAAGAAAGTCACCCAAATTCTGTTTTTTACTACTGAAAATAAATGTATTCAATCGAGCCCAAAAGAAACTGAAAACTACATGTCTTTTTTTAAATACAGTAAACGTGCAAAATCTAATATTGTGCATTAGGGTCATTGAAGAAAAAAAAGTAGAAACTTTGAGAATAAGCTCAGAAATTTTCAAAAAAAAAAATAATTTTTTAAATAATTTTTTTAAGGCAAAAAAAACCTTTTAGAATCCAAAATTACTTTTTGGGGCTTTTTGTTTGCGTTTTTTTCCCTTTTTTGTAAGGGTTAAAATTTCATTTAATTGATGATTATTTGATTTGAAAGGTTAAGACTTAAGCAAATAATGTAATTCAAAATCAAACAATTGATTAATAATATTTCCAAAAAATTTTCTCCAAAAACTCTCTTTTGCGCCATTAAAAATGTGGCGTATGTTAAAAATATAAGTATGGTAGGTCAACTATTATTGTTCAGTGGGAATGCGAACTATTGCCAGAAGACAACAAATCTTTTATTTGTAGTATGTTATATAATATATAATTGGAAAAACAAGTGAAAACAGTAAAATGTGCTTTTTGAGAAAAGGAAAATAACGTAAATCAGAAAATAACTGCCAAAATTAAAGTAAAAAAAAAGTATGTCATAACCCACAATTTTTTAGTTTTTGTTTGTTTTTGTCCTGAATATATCAATTTAAATGTTTTGTTTTGTTGTTTGTTTAGTTGGTTACTTTATTTCTGATGCCGTTATTTGTCAGTCTGTAATGTTTGTTTTATATAATCACTGATTGGTGGATAGAAATTAAAAATGTATTTAAAGTTTCAAACTTGTACAGTTTTCACACTGAGCTGAACTTCCTGTTGGACCGTTCTGTTCTCTTCAACAGAACAATGAGAATGTGAGCAGGTTATTAATGAAGTCCCTGCAGCTCTTTCACAGTCAGACGAACGAGCCTGAAATACAGAGCAGGCCGGGGTGTATTCACGTAAACACACACACACACACGCCTACACGCCGCGCCACCAAACAGTTGTCAGGGCAGCTTTAAATCAGAGTAGCATTGCAAGCAGAGACTCAGGAAAATAATTAAGCTTCAAAGCTGGTGGAAAAAACCTGTTCATTTGTGTGAGTTCTTTGTAAAGAAAGCACTAGATTTATAGATGCTACCAGGAATCACAGCCACAGTATATTTACAACAAGCATTGCTAGAAATATCAGTATATTTACAGTAGAATCCAATGAATGGATTTAACGCATTCATTTTGATTAACTATATAGATTATATTTTTTAAAACAATTAATCACTTTTTTTTATTTCTACATTCAAAGGTTCCTTTATATTCATATTTCTGGTTTGCCTGTAAATCTGATGCACAAGCGACAGCCGCAAACAGAGATTGACGACCTTTTTTTGTTAATTTCTGCTCCTAAAAACGATCTAATGGGACGACGGAAATCACAATTGTTGTGTTCAAGTTGTGCTAAAAGGAGTTAGCCTATCAGTGAAGCTATTCAAGCCTAAATTAGCATCTCAATGCTAAACAGGTAGCAGCAGCACAGACACTAACGCTAATGTCAGCGTCTACAGTCGTCATTTCTAAAGAAGCTCAATGAATGATCAGGAACTGAAACACTGGAAAGACCCATTTTAAAAAATCTGAATTTTTTTTGAAAAATCCATTTACTACAGGAACTTTATCACTAAGTTTAAAAGATTTATTTGTTGTTATATAACACAGATTATGACGAATTTATAGGGTGTACATTGGCAAAGAGTTGCTGTATGTCCGGTTGTTATTTACAATTGTCATTATTATTATTATTACCATTATTATTATTATTTATTATTATTATCATGGGTCCGTAAATTTTCTTGTCTTGTTTTTAGTGTTAGTTTGTAATCCTTTTGTCTACGTAATGCAATTTTTTGTTAGTTGTTAGCACAGTATATTGAACAGGCACATGAATACCATAACATGGTTTTAATGACATTTTTTTATTATTATTGAGTCTGTAAGTAATATATTTCATTAAATTCAGATAAGGGGTAGGATTAAATAAGTGTTCACTTCTTTCTGCTTCTTTTCAAACATAAAAGTCGTGGAAAACTAATAGTTTTGTTCTTGGTTATTTATGTACGCGTTTTCTCTTATGAAACTAGTATTTGGTAAAAGGTCTACTCAAATACTGAGTAACTGATCAAATTATCAATCATTTAATATTTAAAAATTACATAAACGAGCCAATGTGTAAAATTAAGTGGAAATGTTGGTAATTTAAGGACAGAAATTACAATAATTCACAAAGTAAAATATAAAATCAGGCAAAAGAAAAATTTTCCAAATCAGTTTCTCTCAATAAAAACCTTATGAAACTTTAACAAAAAGTGTGTGCAGGTGTGTGTCTCTATTTTAGGTTATTTAGTGGGTAGAAGATCCACTGAATGAAAATGTTATTACTTCATAATAAAAATACTCCTAAAAGTAATTTTTTTTTCAAAAGAGTTGCTCAAGCAAGTGTATTTAAGTAACTGTAACTAGTTACTACCCAACTCTGGAGCCGGACGTGGAGTTTATTTACCGACCTCTGCTGCTGATAAGAGAAAATCACTCCTCAGAAAAAAAATAAATTAAAATGCAACAGGGCATGAATCATATCTGCACAGAGTGGTGCTGAAAACTGGAGATCCTGACACTGCAGATTAGCTTCACAGCCCTCAAGGAGACGTTTCCAAAGGCAGACATGCAAACCTCTGCAGGCCCCTGGGTTACATAACCAGAGACGCTGAAGAACAGCTGAACGGAGCGGAGAGGAGGCACGTTGGCCGACACTGATGCAGGAAAAGGTCTTTGGCTGAACGCTGCTGAGGCACTAATCCTGCAACGCCACAGCGCTTAGCTCAGCGGACACTGACGCAGGAAGATTCGACCAAAAAACGCAAACCGAGAAACAGAAAGTAAGAATGAATGGTTCCTGAGGCTGAGCTGGGAAGCTCTGCAGCTCCAAGTTATAATAGTTCAACAATATTTCATAGAATCGATGCGTTTTTAAGATTGCTTTTGCCCACTAACTCCTAAGTAAAAAAATAATTATTGAATTTACCAATACTCATTTAAGGATATTTTTACTGTCTAATCCTTAAGTCAATAAATTAATTACATGCAATTTAATAAAGTTTTAAAAAATAATAAATACATAAAAATGAAAAATCTAAAAATAAATCAATACTCATTTAAGCATATTTCAGTTGCTTAAATGAGCTACAGTTTCCCACAACACAAGCTAATTTATGAAAATGGCATTTTTAAATGAAGCTGATAATCAAAAGCATTCAATAAGACTATTAAATGAGACTCACCGCATCACAGTTTCTATTATCAGCTGAATCTATAAACATTGTCTACAGCTCTCTTTATAAACACTGACAGCTCTTTTAATATCGCAAGGAAGAGTAATTAAATTCAGTTTGAACTTCTGTTTGCAGGACGGTTAACAAATACCAACGAGAGAAGTAGTGCTGCGTTAACAATCCCCGCTCGCTTTTTAAAACAGCATTTATAAATTAGACTTAGTGTACTAGGTCATATTTGCTCTTATTTATCTAAATAACTTTGTACCAAGAGGAAGGACCTAACATTTACATTTGAGGCATTTTTAGTGACGTAATGACTCGGCTCCAGCATGGCTCTCTGGGTTGCGGTTCTTTGGTGGGTTTCTTTTATAGAACCAGCGGAGAACTGGCTGTACCACCAGCCCTAATTTAGAACAGGGACTTCTTTGTTGGGAAAAACCCAGTTTAGGCGGCCACTGATGGTCAAAGCAGAAATACTGAACATTTTACAGGAAAAAGCAATCTAAAGGGACCAGAAAATGGACACATTTAATGATTATAAGTACAGTTTGATTTGATTGTGAAGACACTAAAGGATCTGTTCTTTGAGGATTTCCCACTTTAGGTTGTAACATTTCCAGTGTAGCTTTTCTTAAAGGGGCAGTATCATGTAAAATCAAAGTTTTTAGCTTTACATCATGTAATAATGTTATTCCCTCACCAAAAACATACCTGATTCATTCAAGCATGTTTGAGAAGTCATTTAATCTCCATGGCAACCATTCCCCTCATCTAACTCCTTCAGACTAGCCAGGAGCAATTAGCAAGCATCTCATTGCAACTCTGATAAAAACTTTGTTAAAGGGCTAATTGAGGAGTCATGCTGTGATGACTTCCTGAAGGCAGAGTTTCAAAAAGAGTAGGAGTTTTTAAAGAGACAGAGGCCCAATTTCAAGGTGTTAAATCAGAACACTTTTAAGTCGTATTTGACATGTACAGCATTTCTATAATGTAGTTACTTAATTATGCTATAAAATGGCACTATGTGCCTGTAAAACACACAGTAATGCCCTTTTAAAACAGTCTTCAGTCTCAGACAGCAAAATCAACCCAAGACTTAATTTCTGTCATTGACAATATTTTTAGCTAGTAAAATGGATCTACGATCTGACAAAGCAGGAAGATCATTTCCCCTCCACCAGCAGCTGCTAGCAGCTAATGCTAAGTAAGCAGCCCTTCACAATAAGAGTCAAAATGCTTTGAACTTCAAATAACATATTTGGAATAATTTTGCGTTCGATTTGAAATGTAAGAAATGTCACACTACTAAGAACTCATTACTTGACCTATAATGATAACAAATAACGCAAACACATTATCAGATATCAACAAACTTTAAATTATAATAAACATTTAACAATGGAACTGGAAGACATTTCAAATATCCAGAATAAATAAAGAAAACAACAAATAAAATTAATTGTGATGTCTCTGTAAACAAAACTGCCCTTCAAAAAAAAGGGCTAGTTGAGACCAAAGCACCAGACTGAAGACTTTTGTCCTCCAGTTTTTGGTAGAAAGAGAGAAAAGAGAAAAACAATACATCATAGAAATAGGAATTACTGCCTTGTTTTATTCATCATGCGATTAACTGATTTATTGCTTATTGTGTCCATTATTATGAATACCCCTTGTTTTTATTTTTAAGTTAAAACACCGTTTTTGCGTTAGGATGGTTAGTTTGTGTGTATTTCCAGCTTCCAGGATGCCAATAAATTTACTCAGCTTTGCTTGACACAAATTGGCAAAATTATGCAAAGTATAATTGCATGTGGTGTAATATTTCTGCTATATCAGCAGACTTTGCTCCACATGGTCGTTGGTTAAACAAACAGGCCAGGGTTGGAGACTGGAAGGACGGCTAATTAAAACCCAGACACAAACTCAGCGCTTGGTGACTAACATACATGCAGCTGATGCACAACAGCTGAGTCACTGTCAAAAGACATCAGTTTGAGCTGGAGCTTTATTCCCCTTTTAGTTCTGGAAGAACTTGGGTTTATATTTAAACAGGGCTGGACGACATGACTGAAAAACGTATTACGATTTAAGCGTTTCATCGATAATTATATATTTTGTTTTAAATATCTGAAATACTGCCAAGCTGGTGGCATAACTTATCCTGTTTTATCCACAGTTTTCACTCTACAACATTGTTTATTTGTAAGCAGTTATGAGGCAAAAGGTGGTAAAGTGACTCCACAAGTTGTTGCTAGGTAACCAGAGTTGGAGGGAACTCTAAAATGCTTGTTGCCCAGCAGGTTGTTGCTAGGTAACCAAAGAGTGAGTGAGTTTGTTGATTCCTCCAAATCACTCTGGATCGAAGTCCAGAAAATACTCTATATATTGAACATTCAATATTCTAAAATATCTATTAATATTGATCGCCAAATCTATCGCAATATATATTTTTATTGATTTATTGTCCAGCCCTATATTTACATATAAATCCTGTCAGGAACTCAACTAGAAAGAGAAATAACCACAGAATGAGTGGCCTGGAATATGTAAACCTAATCGTTTATTTAGTCTTTTCTGAGTAATTATAGTAAAATAACTTGGAGAAACTGAAAATGATGAACAAGTACTGGAAATAAAAATATATATATAAATAAAACAATACAGTATAAAAACAAACAGAACATTAATAAAGTAGTTTAGCTTTAAAACCTTCGCAGAGCATGACGTTCACCAACAGCTATGTTGCAAATATATTGTCATAGCAACATCAGTTTGTACAATATTTATATCTCAAATAACTGTTTAGAGTGTGATAATTGTTGGCTAATAGATTTTACAAGTTCTGAAGTTTAATTTTTCATGCTAAATGCAGTATTTAGCCAGTAGGTCTCATGGAAGTAAAACCTAAAACAAGACGAAAATAACATTCCCGAAAATAACCTAGGAAGGACAGCTTTGGAATAACCAATGAAGTCTGAAATCTATAGATGAGAACCTGTCCATTGTCAAATGTGAAGATTTCGCTTTTAAATTTGGTTTTCTTTAACCAAATTTAAAATACTTTATGTTTAAGAAAACCAATTTTGAAAGCAAAATCTTAACATCTGAAGATGTAGAAGTTGCCATCCATGGATTTCAGTCTTCATGCATCAATTATTGCAGTCCTCTCCTATCTGGTTACTTTGGGAATGTTATTTGTGTCTAGTTTGAGCCTCTAAATGAAGCACATTGATGTTGTTCACTGTGGTGGTCATATGTTTTAGTTTTGTACTACTATTTTCAATCCAGTAGAATAAAAAGCATAATGTACTTTCATAAGCTGTCCTAAAATTTAAAAAATGGTTTTAAATGCATGTATTGCCACTGTAAAAAGGTCAAAAATGTGATAGGAAAATAATACAAAAGAATGAAATTTGTTTGCATTTGAGAGACACACAAAAATCATCTAACAATGAAAGACGGGCAACAATGTCAAACTGTTAGAAGGGCTACAAAATGCAAACCAGCCCAGCACAAAAACTGTTTATATAACAGGATCACCTTATTTTATTCCTCTGCATTCCTCCTGAGATTATCTGATTGTCTTTAACAGCACAGAGTAACACAGGCAACAGGATAAGACGCTTTACAGACACAAAACTCCTATGAAAATACTTTAAGAAAAAACTAAACAAAGCCTAAATTAAAAAAGAGGAGGAAATTAAATCTGAGCAGTCACAGTCACTCCCTAAAGGAAAAATAATAATATCATTTCAGCAGTTTACACAGATGATCCACCTGATGGGAATCAGATTAGGTATCAAAGCTTAAATGCTAATCCTGCAGCCCGGACACAAACATAAAGCTGTTGTTTAGATCAGAGTTTAATCTGCATCCCCACCATACTCTCTGTAAAAGACAACAAGACACCAGAAGGGACATAACAGGAAGAACAGGCCTCCAGCCTTCAAAATAAAAGCTTAAAAATAATTTTTAAACAAGGCTATGGTCTCTTAAAGTACTACTTATTGGGTACAATTCTTAAATTAGATCAGACTGTATTGTTAACAAATAATGAAACATATTTTATTCTGTTTTTAGCTTGCAAAGTCGGCCTTCTATCACCTGAAGAACATCTCCAGGATTAGAGGACTTATGTCTCAGCGTGATCTAGAGAAACTCATCCATGCGTTTATCTTCAGTCGCATTGATTACTGTAACAGCGTCTTCACAGGTCTGACTAGCAAATCAATCAAACAGCTGCAGCTGATCCAGAACGCTGCTGCTCGCGTTCTCACTAAAACCAGGAAGATAGAGCACATAACCCCAGTTTTAAAGTCCCTCCACTGGCTCCCTGTAGCTCAGAGGAT